>CAKAOJ020000059.1:4520000-4595000 GCA_916701645.2 Sebastolobus alascanus
CTGCCTCCGAAGAACGAGAGACTCTCAGCAGGCAGAAAGAGAGAGACAGCGGGGGGGAAACAAAGTAGAGCCGGCATATTTTCACATCTAAAAATAAGGGGTTTATTTTGACCAAACCTGAGTTGGTGATTGTTGGAAAGAATAACAACGACAGTTTTGGGGAGTTTTATTTTATTTCTGTCAAGTTTGAATGAAGTGTTTTACGATGCTCCGCCGCTAGAAGAGCTGATCTCAACATAAACAAATACACGTGGATGATGATGCAAGTGCACTCGGGTACGGAACAACTGTACTAATGTAAAAGCTGAGCGGCGGGGGACTGGGGAGGGGGGGGGGTTATCGTACTTGGGCGCGGTACGGATCAATCGTAACCAATATGAAAACGCCCTAAATGTGCCTGTGTGACATTATTTAAACATTAGTAACACATAGTAGAAGTCAAATGCTATTTCAGATGGAAAACGCTCATCAAGAAGGAAATTTAAATAAGGCCTGGCTTGTATCACAAATAGTTAAGCACTGCCTGCAAAAATCCTTATATAAAATTTCACATTTTTAGAAAAGAACTCCATATAAAAAAACGATGAATTTGCAAAAGTTGCTACGATTATCACGGTTCTGAGTTTTGGTGAGTAGGTTCTAAGTACATTTACCTGCCTTTCAGTTTGCGTTACTTGTCCCTTAAAAAAAAAAAGCAAGTACAGAAAATAATGAACTGTACACACTCATCAAATACTGTCATGGCTCTTGTAAAACTTTCTCATATTGTGTGTGTGTGTGTGTGTGTGTGTGTGTGTGTGTGACTGTGAAGTCATTAATTTGTGTCTCACTCTCTGGAGGCCACTGAGAACATGACGTTGAGAAGGAGGAAAATCATCATTTTAGACGTCATAATTTGTATTGCAGATTGTGAAAGTAGCAAAACAAAAAAAGAGTGGTGGTGTAATGGTAACACATGGTGAAAACAGCATCACCTCCTTCTTCATGCTACCTTCAGGGTGCTACCGTAAGCCTGCTGCACAACCACCTGCACGTTGTCTACGATGAAGTCGAACGCCATGCTCCAAACGGACTCCAGCGACTGCTGCATGAGCCTGCAGAGAGGAGATCGACATGAGGAATTAATGAAAACAAAAAAAGGAAGAGGATGAAGTAGAGGAATGGAGGGAGGTTCACTGTACAGTACTTACCTTTTCATATATTTTATAATCAAATCCAACTTCTCCAGATCTTTATCCTCAATCAGATCAGTGCAGTATTTCACCACCTGCAGGATGTCCTCCTCCATGGGTTCTAACAAAAAGTAAGGAGTGGTTAAAAATGCACGACAACATAGGTAACGGCAAACTGCACAGAGCTGCTCTTCTCTGCATACCTGTTATGGTGGTGACCCATTCCCGTAGGAGTGTTTTAATGTCCGTCAGGTCGTAGGCTCCGGCCAACACCGGAGCGGGGCGAGGCATGAATTTGGACAGAGACTCTGGGATGTCTGGTTTTGAGGTGGATGTGGACGGACCATTTTCAGTCTGAGAAGGGGAAAACAAGGTGTGAGCTGGAAAGATTACAAACTGCCATAAATTGTCTATCTTCGTGTATGAAACTGTTCGTCGGCTCACCTTTAATATGTTCACCGGTTCCCTTGATTTTACAGGAGTTTTGGCTGGGCTGTTCGTCGTGTGACGCCTCTTCAGAGGGGAGGGACCTTTTTTGACGGGGCTCGCTGCATTTTTTCTCTTGTAGCGCCGCTTCACCCGACCGATGCCGACTCCGAGTCCTGACTGTTTTAGCTGCAGCAGTGGATTCTTCTGCTCCGCTGCTGAGAAACCAAGAGGGAAAAAAAAAACATGAGATGAAGAGAATATGGATGCTGATAATAGTAGGGAGGGGGAAAAAAGCAGAACTCATTCCTAACAAATTCACCTGGGGACTTACAGATTTTTGCCTGCGGCTGGACATTTGTTACGCGGTTGTAGGCAGACTTCAGTTCGTCCTGGAGCTCTTTTGGAAGGGCGGCGAATACGTCCGGATCAACCTGCAGTCAGAAAGTCGAGAGACTAAATGAAACTGAACATCTAGTCGCAAGCAATGCAGAAGCATAATAAAAGCAGCTTTGCATAATTAGAGACTAATATACACATTTGGGGAAAACCTTTTTTCTGTGACAACTTGGGCTTCTGACTTATGGATTATTTACAAAAGGCAACATTTCAAACGTTTGCATCCCTACCTGTGAAAAGTTCGGTAGTTCCAGTACAATTCCTGGACTGTCTGGCTGGTTTGGAATCTGCAGAAGCAACGTGCCAACGGGTGGGGTGTACAGCGCAGGACCAGGAGGGGCAGGAGGACGAAGAGGGGAGGTAGGACGAGACCTCAGAGACTGAGGCTGTGGCAGAGGAGCAGAGGAGAGCTGTGGACTTGGTGACCGACGGTTACTCGGTCTCCCGTCCCGATTAGTCCACGACTGCTCCACTTGTTCCCTCAGCTCTGCAGGCAACGCCTCCAACACGGACCGATCCACCTTGGATACCAGAAAGAAACATAAAGTTGTTGAAAACACTTAGCTGTTCAGCTGTCGTTTAACCAATCGGACGTCTCCTTCGAGTCTATACCTGTGAGGGGGAGGGGATCTCGATGCTGAAGTTGAGACGTGCTCGAGAGTGTTTCGGAGTTCGTCCGCACGCCTGCTGGTCTCTGCTTGTCCCCGGGACCGGCTCGGGAGAGGACAGACGGTGCGGAGAGGAGCCGGATGATGGGCCTGTGGTCGAGGAAGCGTTTCCCTGATGTGCGTTGTTGTCAGCAGCATCTGTAACATTGATCTTGAACTCAATTGACTTCACGGACGAGAACGAAAGATAGAAACTGAAACACTTAGACTTCACACACAAACCTCTGTTGCTGGATTTCGCACTCGGTCCTTGGCCTAGCAACATCTCTTTGATGGAGCGTGTCCCGGGGCCCGCGGAGTCCCGGGGGACGGAGTTATGTCCGTCGAGAAGCTGAACCTGGATGCCGACCCCTCTCATGTCGTGGACCTGCAACTTCATGGCGTGGAACAGCTTGATGACCGCAGCGGCGATCAGCTTACCGCTGTCAGTGGACTGAGCGAGCATCACGGTCCTGACAGAAGAGGAGACGGATACAAATGAGTCTACGGAGGGACAATGACGTGGATATGCAGCGGAAAGAGGACATTAGATGGCGGCCTCTCTCTCTCTCTCTCACCTGGCTAGGTTATCACATATGCCGTGACCGCCGTATTTAGCCGGTTCCAGCGGCGCTCCGACCTTGCGAACCATGACCTTGAGGGTAACTCTGCGACCCCGCAGCCCTGCTTCTTGTAAACGTTTTTGCACCTCCATGGACAAGTTAGTCAGGAAAGACTCTGCCTCGTCAACCTGGTCACAGATGTAGGGGGACGGGGACGGGACAAGAGGGTTATAGAGAGACAGGTGGGAAGATAAGAAAGAAGGGATGGAACAGGAGGAAGGAAAGTAGGTCTCACCCTTGTAAAGCGGATGTTGTAGTTCATCTCAGCTGAGACGGACTTCCTCTCCTTCTCGTAGCGGACAGGCCGGTCGTCCAGCCCCCTGCAGAAGCGGAACAGGGTTTGTCCGGTCCGGGGTCCGAACTTCTTTTGCAGCTGAGACAGGGACACCTGTTGGAGGTCCCCACATGACCTCACACTCATAGCAGCCAGTTTTCTGCCCATAACAGGCCCAACGCCTAAGAACAAAGACATGACAATTAATCACCACAAGGAGAGCAGAACGACTGTAGACTGAAGGACCAGCAGGTGGTGCTGTATCTCACCTGGTAAGCTGGTCACTGGCAGCTCCCTGATAAAATCATCCACTTCTTCAGACTTCAAGAGGTGCTGCCCGTCTGGCTTGGCCTTACGGGTCGCCAGCCGAGCCAACAGGATGTTGGACCCTGAACAGACGAGCAGGTCAGATTTGAGTTTGTTAAAACCAGGAACGCTGTCTTGGATGTATTTTACAGTACAAGACACAAACATAAACTCACCCATGCCCACTGAAGCGCAGCATCCCGTCCTCTCCTCGATGTCCGCTCGGATCGCACCGGCCAGATCTTCCGGGTTGATGCCCAACTCGGCCAGCAGAGCCGAACCGTCTATCAACACTTCGTCGCAGCTCAGAGCCTCGATGTCGTGGGTGTAACTGCAAAGAAAAAGTAAACGAGAAGGTGCGCTTTTAGGTCACTTTGCACGTAAACGACAGGGAAGCGAGTGAAAAAATTGACCGGGAAGTTCTTCTTCTTCTTACCCTGCCAGAGTCTCGTACATGGTGAGAGCCACCTCTTTATACGCCTCGAAATCATACGGGACGGACTGCAGCGAGGGACACAGCTGTTTCGCTTTGCCGAAAAACATCCCGTTCCTCACGCCCGCCTGCCTGCGAGAGGCAACCGATTCCGGTTAGTACAAAAACATCGGATTATTTTGTGCTCTTCGATAGAAATTAAATGCCCACGAGTGTGTGCGTTTATATATCTTACCTCGCCTCATAACTGCAGGATGCAATCTCTGCCATCGAGAGAGTAGAAGCATCCTGGTCCACTCCGTTAGCGTGGGAGTCGGGACTCTCTTGCGAGGGAGTTCGGTGTAGATCCTCATCTGAGAGGCAGAACGAGTGTACACTTAGTCAGGCGTGTTACAATAATAGGTAAGACATGAACAGGAAAATACAGGAAACAGCACGCTCCGTGACAAACAGGTCGGGTGTGACGATCTCACCAGGCTGAGGAAGGGTATGTTTCCTCTGGTAGTACTGCTGCTCCAGCTGAGGTTGGGCCCCGGGCCTCAGCGGCACTCTCCCCTGTCCACGGTTACTGGTCACAGCTATAGGCTTCCCTGCAACACGACCATGAACTCAACCAGGAGCACTGACTGGATGTATGGAGGCTGTTCTATGTAACATGTGCCTGTGTTATACATGAACACGCTTCACTGGCAGCACACAATTTTACAAAAGGCGCCTTACCTTTGAGCTCCGGTCGATGTCGGATCCCCACGGACACAAAGAAGCAGTCCATGTCCACATGAAAGATACAAGACTTGACACTCGCGGGTGCTGACGTACCTGACCACACAGATAAACACATATCGGATCGTCAGAGCAGAAAATTTTTTACAAACAACAAAAGACATGAAGACAGCATCTCATGATCCAGGATTCCAGTTTAACTGGAAGGGCCTAGAGAGCAGGGACACAGATACTGTTAATATTTGAGATCACAGAGAGAGCATTTTGTTCATGTTTTAGAGCTTGAATATCTTATAAGTACTGGTTTGCTTATTCACGATGATACGGACCATTTTTTTTAAGGGGAGACACGACAGGCGAAAACATAGCTTTTCAAGCAATTTTGAGATTTTTGATATTTTGCTTCCATAACATGTCTTCTTTCAGACCAGTGGATAGAAAACATCCAAAATACACATTTAGGTGTTTATTTTACTACACTTTTGTCTGTAGATTTCTCCTAAATTCACCAAAAGTTAGCATTAGATAATCATTTGTATATTTAAACATAACATTTCAGAAAACTTGTAATACAAAAATGTATTGTCTTAATGTCAGTAATCAACTGAGGGAGGCTCATGGTGATTTTTATTAGTTATTTTTTTTTACCCTATTCACCTGTAGTGTCTTCAAAATGTATGGAATTTTACAATCCACATCTTTAACGGCCGTTTCTCAAAATTATTGAGCCAGAAATCTCCACATCAGCAGCACTTACACACACCAAACTTCCCAGTTCCATTCCTATCTATATTCTGAAGGTTTCCACAGCGGAGTTTGTTCATATATCATGCATAGTGATTTATATCACATTTTATTCCTAAAAACATGACAAAAAATGTTTTTTTTATGGCTGTTGACAGTATTTTGTAATTTATGTTGTGATAAAAAGAGATATCCAAAATCCCCTCTGTAAAAACCTTTGACTCTAATATGTCAACAAAATGAAACAAGAATTTTGAACCTGACTTTATCCAATGCTTAGATTTCTGATCTGGAAATGTATGCAAATTAGCACACATTTTATAAGATAATGCCTCATTTGCATTTTTAAAAATATATTTTTTACAAAACTGTTAATGCAAAAAACAAGGCAAAAGTGAGCATGGCTCACATACCCCCGCTCACTGCTTGACCCCTACTAAAGTAGGGCCAAAGGTTTTGCCCTTTTGGAACTAATGGAATGAATGGCATTAACTAATTAACTAATGGGCACCCTGGACTTCTAACCCCCAAAAGGCACAACTGTCAACCATCATACCAAATTTGAAGTTCCTAAGTTAAATAGTTTCCGAGTTCTGCTCCGGAAACGAAAGTGGGACACACGAACAGACGGAAGGACGGACAGAGGGACGGACACGCGGACCGTTATATACCCCCCGACTACGTTGTCGCGGGGGTATAATAATGATTGTGTTAACGTAAGTAATCAACTGGGGACATTTGAAGGTGATAGCTATTAGTTCATCTTTTTCTACCTTATTCACCTTGGGTGTCTCCCCTTAAAAGACGTTTTTTTACAGTCGAGAGCAACAGGACCCATCGCGAGAATGAGAGAGGGGAATGACATGCAACTGCTGTCTCTGTCTGGATTTGAACTCGAGAAGTTGCAGTTACGTGGTATGCTTCTTGGAGCCACCATGACACCCAAATACAAAAAAAAACAGCCTTGATTTTACAGGGAAAAAGCAACAAAAGTGCCCCTTCCTTCCCTACCTCGACCGTCAGCAGAGCGCTGGGCCGCAGATTTCCTCAGTCGGTCTTTCCCAGGGAAGGAGGCGCCCGCCGCTGCTTTCCGCTTGCCGTGCAGTTCATTGACATACTCGGAAAAGCCGGACCTCCACGTGGAGATCTGGTGTAAACGTGAGTGAGAGTAGAACTCGGAGAGCAAACCGCCCGTCTGTGCCAGCAGCTGCGATGAAGACTTCTGAGTGGGGGGGTCAGGTTTGGCCGTTACGTTGGTCGTGATTAGCGAGGCGGGGTCGGATGAAAAGGCATTGTGGTGACTTCCGTTCAGTCGAATCGGAGAATGTAAAAGAGAGCTGGACGCAGGTGAAAGAGGAGTCTTTTCGGGATTCGAATCAACCTGACGGGACGGCTGAAGCTGTTTCGGGATTAGGTGGCTTTCCGTGGCTTTTATAGCCTCCTGGTAGGTTGGCGGCGGGGGTTTGGGTCTCTGCTCGTTGGCTCCGTTTGAACCGGATTGCTTCAGAAAGACGGGAGGCTGCTCGGATTGCTTTGGAGGACTGTGGGGGAACTCGTAAGGGTCGGGTTTGGTCTGAAACTGTACAGGAGGACTCTGAGGTTTATCATCTGAACTCGTGACTCTGCACTGAGGCAGTTCCTCGTCGACAGAGGGTTCGTCTGTAACGGGGGACAGGTCCTCCGGCTTTAAGGCACCATTAACAAGGTGAGTGTGTCCGTTTGTCAGATGTGCTTCCTTCACCACCAGCGGGAGAGGATTTCCTTCGCCACACTCTTGCGCGTCATTCCTTTTTGAATGGCTCATCACGTCCAATGAGGTCTGCGGTAATCCGTTCCTGTGAGATAAAAAGATGAAGAAGAGATGTCTTATTTAATACGATTTTTTTTTTTTTGTAATTAGTATTTTATTGATTTTTTTTTTTTACGTGAACAGTGTCACAGTTTGTCAACAAATCAAATAACTCCTATATGCAAAATAATATTAATATACAAATAAAAATAATTAATTAATTAAAAAAATCACAATATCTACAAAATCATAACATAAAAATAAAATACAAGAAAAAAAAAAGCCACAAATCAAATCCATATTCCTACATTAATCTGCACCATGGTCTAATCTAATTTACAAGCAGCCAATCAAACAGTGTGTGTGTGTGTGTGTGTGTGTGTGTGTGTGTGTGTGTGTGTGTGTGTGTGTGTGTGTGCTGTGTATGCGAGTATTGTGTGATGTGTGTGTGCTTTACTTCAAGATCTATCCACATTAACAATGTATTCCAAGTAGTCTCCCCACTTCGCCACATATTTCTCAGTCCTTTCCTTCGAGCTGAGAGAAATTTGTTCGTCTGATGCCACTTTTGCCAACTCTGTGACCCACTCCTGAAAAGAGGGCTCGCCTGGATTCCTCCACTTTCTCACAATAATTTGCTTTCCCACCATTATGATGGTCTGAATAAAGTCCGAGGCTCCACAGTGAGAAGTCATTTGTGGATGGATCACTGAGAACATGTAGCAGCTCGGGCAGAACTCAAAGTTGGGCCGGGTAATGTTTTTTTATACGTTCGTGAACTTTTAATCAGCAGTTCTGAATGAACTACTAAGAAACTGAAAGAATTTATGTAACAAGATATAATCTATAAAAAGGTTTGCATACTCACATTTTTAATTCTACTTCCTCGCAGCCGCTGTCGCCGGAAGAGTTGTTCTGAGGTTGTGATTGGCTAGCTCTGTGGTGCTGGAGATTAGTGTGAGGTGTTTGAAGAGTAGACTGTGGGGGCTTCGTGGGGCTTTTTGGGTTAGACGGCAGGTGGGTGTGTGAAGGGTTTCTGTGTCGGGGATCTGTACTGAGGTGAGTGGATGCTAAGTGACTTGGTTGGGGGTTAATGAAGCGAACTGCAGAGCTTTGCTGGATGGACTGAGGTTGGATGTTGCCTTGGTGAAGTCGACTGTGGTGGCCGGGGTCATGGATGGAGTTAATCTGGCAGCTGGACGAGGACTGCTCGTGGTTGAGTACAGAGTGCTGAATGCCGCGCTGTGGCAGGTGAAGCTTTTGATGGCTGGGTCCGGCGATCTCTGACGTCTGGCGCAGAGTCACGCCGGGGAAGAGCGGGCCTTTCTGTTTCGAGTACAGCTGGTACTGTAGGTAAGGCAGGAGACGCCCGGCCTTGACACTGTTTCAAAACACACGACAAAGTGCAACATTTACAGCTAATATTTCAAATGTGATGTTAAATGAGCAAAACGTGCTCGACTCCCGCCGAACACACCTGTCGGTGATCCAATCCGGCCTGATGATCTTTTCCCCTTTGAGCTCCTGGATTTTGCTGTTGGGCAAGTTATTGGCGATGATGTGGGTGATCTTGGAGCGAGAGTAGTACACGTGGAACTGGCCGCCGTGCAGCATCATCAGTCTGCGGAGCTCATCTGCACTCGGCTCTGCTCGCAAACGATAAAAGACACAAAAAAAAATCATAATGTCAGTTTGCTGAGAATCTACACAAGACAAAAGTCCTACTTTTAGATCTGCACAAAGCATCACAAACACAGGAAACATATACGTGAGTAGAAAATAGAGCCAGTAATCACATGAGCCATGACCTGACAGGAAGTGAAAGAAAAACTTTTGCATTTTTTACATTTACATTGGACTCTTAAGACCATCTGGACCATCTTTGTTTTTATTTGGTATTATCCAAATATGAAGTGATCTATATGACCATGAACATTAGCATATTCTTAGTATTACAGACTCAGTAGATCATTATAATAGGTATCTGTGAGGGGAAAGAAACACAGGTCAAATCACAAAGATTTCTTTTTTCTTTACATTTCCCTTCTGCTCTTCAAACTGTTGAAGACGACTGATGAAATTGCAAAGGGGGAGAAGAGAGTCAAACTAGTGATGTGTAAAAAATATGGAAGTACTGCAGCGTAGAGGGTTACCTGTGTATCCATTGACATAGATGGACACTCCACTAAAAATGCTGGAGTATGTCCCGTCCTTCTGTTTCTCTCTGTGGCCATCGAGTTTAAACTGCTCGTCCAGCTTAGACACTTTGGCAGCCATGTAACCGCCCTGCGAACAAGGAGGAAGTCGGGGACAGACCGAGGTTAGAAAGTCATTCACGACAACTGTGTCTGCAGAATCCCAGAGCTGAAATCGTCACCTAGGATACTGGTACATATCAAATCATGTTTCTGACACATATGCATGTTATGCAAGTTTTATTGTGGTTTTAAATAACGGCCAAAAATTGATGATACATCTATTCAATATACATAATATACAGTCTTGATATGCTGGTAGGAACATTACAATGCCTTCTCTTATGATAGGGTAAAGTATCTATATACACTCTGAAACCAAGCAACACTAATTATATATATATTGAATAGACTTTACATTATATGTATATTTATTTTATAAATTGCTACTTTGTTTTCTAACACGCTAAATTTGCACAGATTATAACCTTGAATTACCGTGTGCATTTTCCTTTATAGACTGTACATAATCTATCTACTGTATGACGTTTAAATAAGGGCACATACATGTTGTTGTGTGTACATTAAGGCTTAAAAAATAGCTTTCTTCTTCAGTTACACAAATATTAGATATTGTCCAATTACTGCCCTACCTCTATGGCGATACTACTGTTATTATGGTATTTTATTGGGCTATATGCAGCTCTCACAGTTGTGTTAAATGAACCAGTGTGTAGGATTTTGGCGGCATCTAGCGGTGTGGTTGCAGATTGCAACCAACTGAGTACCCCTCCGCTCGCTCCTCCCTTTCCAAGACTGCGGTAACGTGAGCCGGCGAGTGCAAAACCGCGGTACTGCTGTTCGCATCGCTCAGAGGTCATCCTACTTTAGGAGCACCGGAAGTCAGACGGCGGCTGGCGGTACCACGGTTTTGCACTCTGTGGCACACGTTACCGCAGTTACACAAGCGTGTCGGAGAACCACGGTGACCTTCAGGTAACGTAAAAACGTGAAAGCCTCTCTCTAGAGCCAGTGTTTGGTTCGTCCGTTCTGGGCTACCGTAGAAACATGGTGGAGCAACATGGCGGACTCCGTGAAGAGGACCCGCTCCCTATGTAGGCCGTGCCGCCCTAATTAAAAATCGATACAGTATTTTTGAGAATCTATACAGTATGACTGTAGGAGAAGTGAAACCTGAAGGTAGGTAGACAGGCAGCAGCTAAATGTGCAGTTGTAAATGCTGCGATAGGAGTAAAAATATGCAGTGGGATAAAAGGCATTACATGGTTAATGCATAGAGAGCTTCGCAACATTACAGGGAAACTGGAAGTGAAGAACCCTGTTCTTCTTCTTCTTCACCCCCTGCAGTTTCATTATAGCAGCTAAGAGCCTGAAGCAGATTAGTAGTCACTGTCTAATTAGGTAAAGGCAAGACTGCCAGGCAAAGCTTTAAAGGACCAGTGTGTGTGTTACCTTTTGGGGGATCTATCAGCAGAAAATGGAATCTGATATTCATAACTATGTTTTCTAGGGCTGTCCCGAATGTCATCTTTTGTGCTTCGAAGCTTCGGTGAGAAATATTTGAAGCTTCGCGGAGTAGTGCGACGCGGCAGGCTGACATGTTCTTCTGTCTGTACGTCTCCGTCTCCATCTCCCCCCGTTTCAGTGCCTGGGACAGTACTGCTGCACTACTGGACACACACACACCTCTACACAACAAACAGCGATATTCGTCTGAGAATAACTAATAATAATAAAGTTGAGTATGAATAATGTTGTGGGATTAGTCCTTATTTCATGAGGTATTTGGGGAATTATACATTATTATTACATACTTATATATATATAAAAAAACAATGAAACAAAATTTAAAAAGCGAACCATTCAAATAGTGATTTGAAGGTCGACGAACACCATGGCAACGGTTGAAGCTTCGAAGCATTCGGGTCAGCCCTAATATTTTCATTAATGTATAATATTCGTTGTGTTTTCGTTAGCTTAGAATGAGCTCAATATATCGAATCGTAACCCCCATATCGCGATACGTATCGTATCGCCAAATTCTTGCCAATACACAGCCCTATCATACTGAGGTTATGTTCTGCCTTACACTGTTGATTATGATGACAGGCATGACAGATACTCACCATTTCAGCCCAACCATTGTCACCACTGGCACTGGCTCTCTTCTTTGTCCACCCATCTCGACTCATACTGAGCTACCTGGAAGCAGCACAAGAGCAGTTATCATCAATAACACCGGGTCATATGAGGTGAAGCTGGGCTCAGACACCAGACTGAACACAGTTTAGTTCATGATTAGGTTATTTTAAAAACTACTTAGAGGATACATCGACTAATGATGCATACAAATAGCTTTTCATACATGCTGAAATCATGCTGGGTGACAACACTAATCAGATAAAGGCGCGTCAATAATTTTAATTACCAACTTATTGATAGGGCAAATACATTTCTGAGAAGTGAAGGATTCCTGAGTGATGTTTTGTTGATTGTTTACAAAGCTTTCTCCGGTGCAAAGCCAAAGGGACACAGACAAAGAGGTGGCAACTGACATCAATGACAGTTGTGTTGTGAATTTATTATCATCGAATAGAATAGAATAGAATAGAATAGAATAGAATAGAATAGAATAGAATAGATCTTTATTGTCATTGTACAAGTACAACGAAATTAAAAATGCAATCCTTAAAAAAAGTGCAAGAAACATAAACAGTAACGTGCCTCTAAAAACTATAAAAAAAAATAAAAATAAATAGTAAATAAATCAAATAAAAAAAAAACACACATACCACACACAAGGCATTCACATTCTGCAGGTATTGCACGACTCATATCATTATTGCACAGTGACATTTACAAGATGTTCAGGTTTTTGGCTGTGTTTAGTGCAGTTATGGTTCTGGCAACAACAAAAAAACTGTTCTTTAGTCTGATGTTTGACCGTGCTTATGATCGTGGTTATAAATTCGGTATAAATGTTAAATGATATTGTTGTTTTTACCCTCAGCTTTGTGTCCCAAAGGGGGGGCATGCCCGGACAGATCCTCCCTCTGCACACTGACAGGTAACGTGAGGTTACAACAGAGCCACCATGTGGCACTTTGTCACATCTCCATGTAAGCAGCTAAGTTAGCTTAGCCACGATGCTTTGCTAGATAATCGTGCGTGTCGCTGCGCCACAGACTGTAACATCACGTCAGTTTAAAGCCAATAAAAACACGAGTGTAAGTGTGTTTTATACTCACTAACAACGCTGGTAAAATGAGCTAACGTTACCAAACAATGGCACAAAGGTGCAGGACAATGCAACTTCAGCACGGCGGTAATCTCGGCTGTAAACAAACAACAGAAGTCACTTGCTTTCTTACCTTTTCTCCTGTCAGACCGGGTTGCGGGTTGACTTCTCCCTGCAGACCCACACAGCCGCTGAGTGCGCACTGATTACGAGGTAAAGACCGAAGCGAGATGAAAATCCCTCCAGACAGTTCACGTTTTAGCTCGACTCCTCAACCTTGACTCTGTTCTTCAGAGGACTCCTCCTTCCTTCTTCTGGTGGACTGATATCCACCTTATTATTTTGTCTCGCTGCCGCGCCATGTCTCTTCAACGCTTTCGCTCTCCCTCCAAGTGCTTTTGCTCTCCATTTCCCACCGCCTGAGCTCTTTGCTTTCCCTTTTCTCTGTGAGAGTCAAGCGAAGAAAGACGAAAACAACATAGTTCCGGAGTGTATTTTCAAAATAAAACATTCGATGTGGGTTAAAGCAGCAGTGGGCAGAAATGGAGTAAATATGATTAAAATATAATATATATAAAATGGGCACTATGTCCTGACAGTAGTGCATGAGACAGGAAATGTGAAAAAAAATAATGTGTCTCTGTGTCCTCCGGTGCTCCAAATGGCATCTTCAGGATTTCACAGAGTGAAGGAAGACAACCAATCAGAGCCGAGCTGGAGCCTTGCCATCTCTGAGCAGCTGTCAATCACACGCGAACTCCGATCAAACGGTCAACTAGGCAGCGCTGATCAAATATGAATCAATACTCTGTTAGTGTAATGTCTATTTCTCATCTCAAATGTTTTCAGAAACATCTTGTAGTGTACTCTTTAGCGAGTGACTGACAGCTACCTCCGTTGAATGAACAGCCAATAGGAACGCTCTCTCTCTGAAATGACCTGTGATTGGCCAAAGTCTCCCGTCACGGGCTAGATATTTTTAAAAACAGAGCCAGGAGGAGGTGCAGAAGTCTAGTTATCTCTCAAAGCACTCGAATTACAACACGCTGAAAGGTTATTATGGAATTTTTTTTCCCAATGATGCCAAAAATATTCTGCCTACTGCTGCTTTAACTGTTCGATATTCATGATGTTTTGGTCTCGTGTCTTATTTTATTTTCCAAAATCAAAACGATCACAACTTCCGGTTAGCTCGTAGCTTTTCCTTTAGTTGTGTTACAAGTGCTGCCACTATGCGGGTAACGGAGTCGCCTGAAGTGACTGTGTGGCTTCTCTCGGAAGCTTTGTACAGTGTTTTTAAACCCACCCACACTGATACTTTCACACCGACTCACTCACCGGGCTCCACATGAACAAAGAGAGCAGTGATGTGAAGCTGTTCGGTGACACATTGTTCACCTTTTTAAAAACGTGACTCTCTCTGTGGGTTAAAGCAGGTGTGTTGTGTTCACAGGGCGCCCCAGACCGCCTGCTCTCCTGCGGCAGACAGTCCATCTAAAGCCTGGTCTAGTTTTTTTTTTCTCTCCCCGGTGTTTGTGCTGTCTGGCTCCGTGCACGGTTGTCCTCAGACGGCCCGTGTGACGCAGAGGCGTGACGGCAGGCTGCTGTGAACACGGTGATCCGCTCACACACAATAACAACCATGTGCAGTGGGAAAAAAATCATAAAATCATAAATATAGCACATTTGTGTTTTAAGTCAGGGCTTCTGTGTATTCCCAGTCAGGAGCTCAATGAATGAATTAAATCACCATGGAGTGAAATAAGGTCAGAGTCGGAGCAGAGTCTTGTTTTGTCTCATTTTTTGTCTATCAGTGTCTGATTTGTTTTGGACTAATAGACACGTGATCTATTAGCTTTTCTATATCAATTAAGGCAGCAATGGGTAAATACTCTAAAAGAGCTTGAAGAGATCGATTTTTTTTACTTGACGTCCAAAAAATAATTGTCACCTTCAAAGTGTATATATTATATTGTATATTTGTAGATTTCAATTTTGTATTCTTATTTTATTCTAACACTTAATTATCCTACTGTTATTTTTACTGTTTTATTGCACCAACCCACCAAAGCAAATTCCTAGTGTAAACCTCATACACCTGGCAATAAACGAGTTTCTGATTCTGATTCTGATTCTGACAGCTGGAATAAAGTAGGCAAAGTCCAGGTAAAAGAAAATTGGATTAGTTCGAAACAAATCCCACATTACCAGACTCAAAAACACACCAGGATGCTCTGACCCGAAGCTTGTCGTGTCCTGAAGAGCCCCCTTATTGGTTGTTCTCTGTTGCTATGGTACCAGACGTCGGATGCTGAAGTTTCATGCGCGACTTCTATGGAAGTATAGTTGCAGTGATGGGAGAGAGTCAGGGAGTGATTGATGGATGTGTGAGCGTGTAGAGAGACAGGGAGATCATCTCTGCACAACTGGACCTACTAAGAAGTCTGACTCACACACAGTCACTCACGCCTGTAGTGTGTTTGTGTGCGTCAGTGAACGAAGGAAAGCTAGGATCCTCTTCCTTTTCAAGACAAATGCATTGTCTTGGAAAGGAAGTGCATTGTGATGTAGGGACCAGGTTTGCTTCGGGCACAAGAGGACATGGGGTGTGTATTTTGGGGCGTCCTTGTTCATAAATAATTACCAAAAATGATGCAAAAGTCACAGTATCAAACAGTATATGTATGCCTGTATCTGTAAGATGTTACATAGATTCCGTGCCCGCATCTTTTATTTGTTGAGCGATTCAAATAACTTAAAAAATGAATGAAAGTAAAACGGCAATTCAGTTTTCATTGTCATTCTAACGCTTTCACGGGGTAAAACACCCTGATTCTGAGAGGCTGATGATTTGAAGATTATCTTGACCCACAGATGACCTTGTAATCCTTCAGTTAAAACGTGGAAAATAACCAAATAAATTAGATTATCACCTCTATAGTTAGAGGGTCGCAGGTTCAAACCCGGCTTGGGGGCCCTTCTGTGTGGAGTTTGCATGTTTTCCCCGTGTTAGCATAGGTTTTCTCCGGGTACTCCGACTTCCTCCTACAGTCCAAAGACATGCAGGTTCATTGTTGACTCTAAATTGCCCGTAGGTGTGAATTTGATGATGTGGTTGTCTGTCTCTATGTGTCAGCCCTGTGATAGTCTGGCGACCTGTACCTGGGATCGGCTCCAGCCCCCCCCCCCGATTATCCATCCATTATCTGTGGATAATGGATGGATGGATGGATTATCACCTCCGTGCTGTGTTACCTGTCCCACTCATGCCGTAAGAACCAGACGCAAGAAGACAATAAACTTCAATGTTATTATTCATTAAATTACATAACCCCACACTCAAAAACAGGGACACAAATCCATTTTGCATAAAAAGCGACCTTGAACGTTGGCAACGAGACTCACCAACATTTTCTTCCTCTGGTTTTTGTTCCTTTTTTTCTTTTCTAAAAACAGAGAATCCATCAAATATTGCACAGTAAAAACACATAAAAGTGAAAACATCAGAGATGTAAAAAGAAGAGTCATTAAAACTTTCATTAGGAAAAGACACAGACACGTTTCCTACTTTGGAGAAAGTGGTATATGATGGATTGGTCTTTTTTTTTTTTTGCATCTTCTCCTGTTTTGGCCCGAGAGAAACAGATAAAAAAAAGGCTTCACACGTGAAATTGCACAACTGTTCTGCACGAGAGTCCTGTTTCTGTCACCGTGGGACATTTGGCAAATGGTTAGAGACTTCAAATCCATAGCACACACACACGACTCTTCAGATTAATCCAACGATGAGGAAGAAGGTGCGTGTAGTTCATCCTTCAGAAGGCTTTGCACACAGTGAGCAACTCCCCAGCATCCTATGAGGATGATCAGACTCCATGGGGGTTTCATCCAGCTCAGTATCAGCGCTGTCCTGCATAGAGATCCAGAGTTTTTGTCTCCTCTAAGTGAGGCCTGGAGATCCAGTGCGCAGGTTACAGTAAATCCTCTCCTTGTTAGTTAAGTTTGGCACTAATGCGTATCCACTGAAGAGCCTGTCTGGTGTATTGGACGGCGTGAGCGATGCTACTGTGAAGAGTCAACGGCCCAGACAACGTATTCAAGTAGTTGAAGAACTCTGGAATGAAAAAGGAAAACAGAGCTCTTAAAACATCTGTTTTCATGAGTGTTGAAACAGATTCATTTCACATAATGTGGCTTATTTTCATGTGAATCTATGTGGCTCAGAGAGGGTGACCAGATGTGTACCCACTTTACGAGGGACCGAACAGCATTTTTATCCCTTGTCCCACGTCCCACATATTGAGACGATGTCCTATATTTTTTCATTGGCTCTAGTTTTCAAAAGTCAAACCACAGCAGAACAGACGCTCTTTTAAAATCTGGCTTTTATCCAATGGCTGGGAAGAAAGCAGGGAATAAGGCTGTCATCACGGGGCTTGAGCACACGTGGGTCAAGCGCTGGTTAACATTTCACCGTCTTTGCTACGCTATGCCCAACGGGGAAAGGTCACAAGCTATGCAGATTTAGGCGGAATATGATGGAAACTACCACAAAGAAAAGGAAGAGCAGCTACAACAAAGACTGTGAAACTACTTATTAGTATTTATAAGCCGGAGGAAGGTGATTCTATGAGTTTTTTGTGAAATTTGCCAGTTATTTTTCAATATCACACGGGGGGGGAATACGACATGAAGCGCCACAGTTCATGTGATGTGCCGAACTATGGATGCATTCGGGCAAAGCATAGAGATGTTGCAAGATAAGGGGCAGAATACAAATGCTTATATTTAAGTTAGATAGACATTATATCAAAATTGTAGAGACTACCTCTCAGCCTTGGTAACGTGTCCCACATTGTCCCACACAAACATACTCTTTGTCCCACATTTGGTTTGTTGGGATCTGGCCACCCTAGGCTCAGAGGAGCTTTCTATACCTTTATTCTCCTTTGCGAGGTTGTCTGCCACCTCCCAGTAGTCGTAGCTGTACAGGACACTGTTGGTGATGTTCAGGTGGTTTGCTGCCATCTGGTGGATACGCTGGGGAATGCTTATGAGAGAGGGGAAGGCGCTGCCCTCGTGTGAACCCCGACCGAGGTGTTTGGCATTGGGTGAGAGTGAAGAAGGGGGTCCTCCTGTATCCCTGGGAGGGAAAGCACATGTACAACAGAGTGGTTAGTGATCAACAAGTGGCTGGAATGAAAGAAAATGAATTAAAACAGTAATATAAGTTTATTATCCACCTACTTCCCAGAGTCACTCCAAGAGGGTGGTGTAGAAGGCACTTTGGGAGAACTCTGTAATCACACCAAACCCAAATGTTTACGCTCTACCAGAAATTCCTCTGTGTCAATGTCTTAATGTAAATGATACATCAGACTTTTTTAGATATACCTTAAAGTAGTCCAGCAGAACTTTGGAGTATTTCAGTGCATGGTCCTTCTTTAAACGAAACATTTGCCAGTAAAGGAGGGCAAGGCATCGGAAACTGCGGACAACACAAGTCGAAGACACTCAGACCAGATCCACAAATCATCCTCAAAATGCAGGTCCTTCACTGGTTGATGATAGATGTGGCGTAAACAGAGGAAATGACATATATACGCACCACAGAACCGCCAGCTGTTTGTCTTCCTGTCTCGCCCCAGGGCCGGAGTGGCTCTTCAGCCTCATTGCGTACCTTAAGACACAGAACTGTTAACAACGGAGCCGCAGTGCGCGCATTATGTGTCTGTATCTGTTTTTGCATGAATGTGCAATCCACCTGATAAGCTCCACTGTCTCTGAGTACATGGTGTAAGGAGACTTGTCCTCTAGTGGCCCTTCCTCCATTGCTTTCCCGCATTCCATGAAGGAGAGAGCAGCGTCGACGTAGTTCACAGCCTTCCCCAGCTTGTCCACCTGGAAACAAAGACATCCAACATTGGTAAGGATGGGAGTAAATGTTAAGGGAATACTTTGATGTTGTAACCGTAAGTGTCTAAAACAAGCAGGAATTAGCTGAGAAGGTCTTCAGGTATTTGCAGTAGAAAGATTTATCCCATTCTAACAACTGTGTGGCTCCGCTAGTGCAGTGGTTCCCATCCTTTTTCCTTCAGGGACCCCTTTTTCTATCATTGAGTAAACTGACGACCCCTGACTAATGAAATATTTCATGGATATTTCATATTATATTCAGTGCATAACAATAACAGTACAGAACAACTGATTAACTGATTAAAATGAACCCAAATAGTGAACGCAATAACTGCAGGAAGTTTGTGTAAAACGAGCTTTAACGAACTAAATTTGAGCAGATTATTTGATTTCCTGTGAATATTGCATCAGAGATGAGTTTTCCTGTTATTTTTAGGGACTTTTAATAGAATTCTCTGTATTGGGTATTTTTTTTTTAGTTTTTAACAATCATACATACTTAATAGGCTTCTTTATTGACAAATTCAGTGTTTTCTTCTCCCTGACGCTTGGCCATTGTTCTATCAGCTCTTTGGTTGTTTTAACTGTGTACATTTCTAATGCAGGACGAGGCTACTTAGCAGAGAGCGAAGGCTCTGTGAATATAACTTGTGTTCAGGTCTTCACTCTACCGTTATCCTGTTTATGTCTTAAATAATAATCCTAACTTAAAAAATAACTATTTCATTTAGTTTTCTTCACAGAAATGAATGAAATGCTGAGTTAAAACTGTATATATATATATATATTTATATTATTTTAAAAAAAAAATTGTCTTACACCCTTAAAATCAAGAAGGCCTCGCGACCCCCCGTGAAGCTTTGGCGACCCCAAGTGGGGGTCGTGACCCCCAGGTTGGGAACCATTGAGCTAGTGGATGGCACAGTGGAAATATTAAATTTAAACGTTGGTTTCTCCCTGGGGAAATATTTCTATTTTCTAGCAGGCAGCAGATATCTGTGAGGTCACCAAATATCATTTAAAGATGCAACCCATCACTCAGTAACGTGCAGAGTTCTTACTCAGCCTCTGTCTCCCTGGAAACGTACCACATAGCTCAAGAATTCTAAGTGTTATCATTTATTTAGGGACCTGCACCAACATAACAAAAATTGCCATTTAACATTTAAAAAATAAATCTACGATAAGAGACTTCTTGTCTCAAGAGGTTGCAAGAAACGTGTGCGTGAATGTATTTTTTGTTTGTTAGACTTAAAGCAGCATCCTTCTCGCTGGTCTACCTAAAAAGACTGTGGGCCAAAATTCTACTTTTTCTTCATATCTCTAATTTAAAGCCCTAAATGGCCTTGTTGCGCAATACCTCTCTGATTTTCTTATCCAATATGAACCTATCAAAAAAAATATAGGTCATTTGACACAGACGTTCTGGTTGACCAAGGAACAATGTATACTGTACATATACTGTATATAGTATATACATACAGTATCTTGTGTGTTTCTCTGTGAGGCACTTTGTATCTTCCCTGGAAACAAATGTGCTGCGTAAATAAAGTTGTTTGTGTGCTTGCTTTCCTGAACACACAGACATTCAAAATGTTGCCAAACTTCCCAAGCCAGAAAACAAATCATATTTGTACAACATCCCAGTCTTGCTTCACTGTCGACAATTTATATTCAGATCAAAAGATCAAGGACTCACCATTGCGTCGGCACGGTGCTTCATCCTTTTGGCTTCGTGTAAGTAGTACTCAGCGTGGTGCGGACTAAGATGGACAGAAATACAGAAAATTAAACAAGTGCAATGCGGTCGCAGTGTTTGCCAGTATGTCACCAGTAAGTCACAACACACGGGTGTCTGGTGAGTCTGACAAACATAAAGCAGAGTGTGGGCTATGCTGTGATGCTCACGTTTCATTGTTTGGCACGGTCCCCCTGTGTCCCGCAGGGCCCCAGGACTCGGATGGTTGTGGTTGTTGGGGCTGTCTTGACACTTTCACACATTCCACCTCCATCTTGGGCTGCGTAGTGCACATGTGAAGAAAAAGAGGTGAACTAAACCAACAAGGCTGTGAGGAACGGAGTCGGGATGATAAACAAGTACTTCAATGTATCACCTTTATAGCAGAATCTCTACTCTTGTCTCTGCTCTTGTGGACGTGATGCTGCTCTGATGTCTTCGTTTTGGGGGGAGGCTTGGTGGACTCCGGGCTGTCGGACAGTGGGGACAGGGGAGACAACGGCCTCTTGCTGTCCAAGTACTCCTCCAAGTACCTGCAGGTACACACATCCACATTATGTACATTAACAAACACACATTTTACACACTGTAAATTTACAGTAAATACACTTATTGTATTGTGAAACAAAGTGGTGGTGGTGGTTTACCCGTTGTGTGTGGTCTCGGTCACAAAGTTGCGCTCAGCTGTGTGAGATGAAGACTCTGTGTGGGCCGAGAGGTCATTCGTATGAGGAATACTCCTCTTGCTTTCTCTGTGCGACACGCCATTCTCCAACTGGCCACACACAAACACACATGCTTTGAAGAACGATCCTGTATCAGTGCTTACAGACATATTCACTAGGGCTTTCAAACTTAACTGATTTCTTTACCGCATTAACGCAAGTTGCAATTTTAAAGCTAGAGTGAAGATACTGGTAACATATGAAACTAGAAAACCTAAGGATTGTCGTACTAGCTTGTCAAAAAGGAGGCTAAATAACGCTCCAAACTTGCGCTAAATTTTGGCGAGGAAAAACTGGCATGGCCAATTTCAAAGGGGTCCCTTGACCTCTGACCTCAAGATATGTGAAGGAAAATGGGTTCTATGGGTACCCACGAGTCTCCCCTTTACAGACATGCTCACTTTATGATAATCACATGCAGTTTTGGGGCAAATCATAGTCAAGTAATTACACTGACACACTGACAGCTGTTGTTGCCTGTTGGGCTGCAGTTTGCCATGTTATGATTTGAGCATATTTGTTGTGCTAAATGCAGTACCTGTGAGGGTTACTGGACAATATTTGTCATCGTTTTGTGTTGTTAATTGATTTACAATAATAAATATATTCATACATTTGCATAAAGCAGCATATTTCCCCACTTCCATGTTGATTAGAGATTAAATACTTGACAAATCTCCCTTTAAGGAACATTTTGAACAGATAAAAAATGTGCGATTAATTTGCGATTTATCATGGACAATCATGCGATTAATAGTGACTCAATATTTTAATCAATTGACAGCCCTAATATTCATGCATGAAAGCGTGCACAGATTAGTAAATATACTGTATATACGTTGACTACCTTGCGTTTCCTTTTGCTGTCTTTTGTCACAGTCTCGGGGACGTAGAGGTGTTTCATCGCCTCTCTTTGCTTGTCCTTGGTTGATGAAGAGGAAGAAGAAGAGGAGGGTTTTTTAACAGTGGAACTAGTAGTGCTGTCCGGGACCCTTTTGAGAAGACAGAGGTTAATCTGCACCACCAGGTTTCTGAGCCCTCGCTGGGAAGGCGCTGTAGCTTTTTCGCCCCGCCCGAACGGGACCAGGGTGAAGAGTTTCTGCTTCCCCTCGCTCTGCTGCCCCTCAGTGGGATTATCTGAGGTGGGTCCTCTGGGGTGCACCACCTTGGGCCTGTTGGCGTCAGGCCTGCCCGGGCCTTGTGGCCCTCTCCTGGGGAGTCTCTTGTGCGAGGTAGAGTCCGCAGGAACTTTGGTGATCGGAGCCTGATGTTCAGGCTCTGAATCTGAATTCGAAGAGGAGGAGGCGGAGGGCGAGGAGGATGGCCCGCGAGGAGATGGGGAACGTGACGGAGGAGGTGATGGGTCTCTCTGTAAGTCTCTCTCCTCCTCACTTCTCCCTCCCTTTTTTGTCCTCCCCTGGTGGCGTGGGTCGTCTTGAAGGCGTCGTCGCTCGGTGTTGGTAGGCGGTTTCTGTTTGGCTTGGACCGTTTGCCATTCGTGTCTGTGTTGCTGCTCCCTCCTTCTCCTGTTCTCCCCTCTTGCTGTCTCCTCTCTCCTCCGCTGCCTCTCTATCACTCCCTCCTCCTCCTCCTCCTCCTCCTCTTCCTCCTCTTCTTCTGCCGAACTCTGGATCCAGGGACGTCTCAGTAGCTGCTCCTCCGCCAGCCTCCTGTCTTCCTTTCTCTCCTGTCTCCCTTGTGGTTTTTCCCGATGTCTGTCCTCTTTTCTCTCGTGTTTTTTCCCCTCGGCTTGGGTCGGATGATCTCCTCTGTGTTCCACCTGCTGCTCCTTGGACTGGGGTTTCTTCTGCGTCGGTTGTGTGTGGTTAACATGCACAGGAGTCGGGGCTGTAGCCTCCGAAGACTTGGCCCTAGGTTTTAGGCTGGGGTTTGATCTAGAGTTCAACCCAGTATTGGGATTAGTAGCAGCTTTAGAGGTAGATTGGGAATGGGAACTATCACCAGAGTTGTTTTCACGACTAGTGGGAGCTAAGTGCTTTGCTGTTGTGTTGGCGTGTTGGGAGCTAGATTGAAACGGAGGCCTGGGCCTGTGGTTGGATCTGCTACTTTGGATTTGCTCAAAATGTGATGTGTGTTTGGCTTTGGGAGCCTCAGAGGGCTGTTTAAAACTCGGATGAAGGTTAGGCTTGGGTCTGGATTTGTGGCCGTGACTCTGGTTAGAGTTTAAAACAGCAGAAGCCTTGGGTTTTCTTTGGTCGTGGTCCTGTGCGGGTCGAGCCTTGGGCCTGTGCTGATGAGTTGGCTGAAGATGAGTGCTGTTCGTGGGCTTGCTCTTGGTGTCTGTGTTAGGCAATGGGGTAATCCATGACCTATTTTTTGTCCTGTGGGGATTGGTTGTTAGGCTAGGTTGTGTTCTGTGTACCTCGGGGTGGTGCCGAACCCTGGAAGGAGCAGGTAGACCAGGGCTTGGGCTTCTTGGAGGGTCTCTAGGTATAGGGCTAGGACTGCGGCTGGGTCTCGGGCTCCCACACGGACTGGGGCAAACACTTGGAACCGGACTGGGGATCGGGCTGTGCCCCGGGCTAGGGCCGGGACTCGGGCATGTGCTGGCGAACGGGCTGGGGCTAGGGCAGTAGCTATAACCAGGGCTAGGTAGGGGGCTGTTGGTGTGGCTGTAATTGAACTGTGGGCTGGGGATAGGGCTTTGGCTAGGGCTGTATTCCTGAGTGCTGTCCCAGGACCTGGCTGGAGATGGGGCTCTTTGGGTGTGGGGAGAGGGAAGGCGTCCTGGAATGCTCTGGGAGGGATCCTGGTCACTGCTGGCAGATTTTTTCCGGGACTTCTTCAGCCATTTATCCAGCTGCCACTGGGCCGCAGAGGGGGGATCAGTCTTAAGGAAGAAGAGAGAAACAAATATTAATCATAAACTAGATGAATTTAAATGTAATCTTTGCTTAAAAATCTGAGTCAAGTGTTTTCAACAAAACTTACTTAAAGTATCCAGAGTTATAGCACAGAAGACTGTTCCATTTCATAGTTATATACAGATTATATTATTGGACTATTATTAGAGATGTATTCATGTGTACTGTAGCTTTTTGTTACTGCAACTGGTCGAAAAACAGCTGATTCTATTATACTGTTAAGGAGTTCAGTCTCTAACATTTCAAAAGCCCCAATGTTATATATAACACAATTATGGCTATAATTGATTCCTAGTATGAGTCTGTTTTTAATTCAAAAGAACCTGTCAAAAGATCTATATCTTGAATCAAGAAAGTATAAGGTGTGTTTCTGTACTAGAATTATGAAGACTGAAACTCGATTTTAGGAAATACTTGAAACAAATTGGTTTGCATTGAAAACAGGCCAAAATATACTTACTGAGCTGGTAGATTTCTTAAAGAAAATAAGACTCAATTATAGACTAAAATGACGTGATAAGAAGGACATTTCTGCAGGGAACATACAGTAAGCATCATTTAAAAGGTGATCATTTTAAAGTTGAAAAACCTTAACAAGTAGAGTAACTTAAACTCTTAAATCTATAAAAGTAGTGAAGTAGAAGTGTGAAGTAGCAGAAAAAGCAAATCCAAAGTACAAGTACCTCAGTTACATTCCACCACTTTACACATGTCTTTTAGTGTACTAGTTGAGATATAACAAGGTGCAAGCAGAGACATTTAACCACATTTAACCATGTGATCAATGACACACGTCACATACCACAACATTCTCACATTGCCACAGAACAAATCACCGTCATAGCTGCTATTACAACAATTCAAACTCCAAAAACACAAATCCCGTGTATGACTCATGTCTAAAAAAGTGTTGGTTCACTAAAAATTCCAACTGACATTATAACCTACTTTCAATAGCCCACACTGGTCCCACAGTCCACATCTGTGCTTACAGTAGCTCAACCCCCATCCAATTATGCCAAATGACTCACTTGATGTTTGCTTAACAACTGGCTTGGTAACCAAAAAATGAGACGAACACAAGCGAAAGCAAAAACAAAAAACTAAGAGGATACTCACGGCTGGAGAGCAAACTTCTTTCTCTCTCTCTCTCTCTCTCTCTCTCTCTCTCTTGCGTTCTCGTTTCTCTCTCGTCGCTGACCAGGAACTAAATTAAACCTCTACTCCTCAAGTCAAACAGTGACCCCCCCCCTACCGTCCCCACATCCCTCGCCCTCTTTCCAGAAAAGACACTGCATCTCTTGTACCGTCTCGACTGCCCTCCCTCCTTCTTTTCTGTCCCTCCCTCTTTCTCTCGCTACCTGGAACTCTGGATTCGCTGCTTCCATAACTCCAACCCCCATCTCTTCCTTGGGAGACATTTAAACAGTCCACGTAAATGAAAAACACATGGTGAGCAACCCCCCCCCCCCCCCCACCACCACCACCACCACCCCACCACCCCCAAACACACACTCCATTCCCTCCCTCTCTATAGGGGCCCGATGTAGTGCATGTTTAGTAATACAGTCCACTATGCGGTACAGGGCCTTCCATTCATAAAAGAGGAGCAGGTTTCCCCTTCATTCCCCACATAGCACACGTCTCAACCCCCACAATGCCCCACACCTCCAAAAGTCCATCATACCTACCAGCACCTCAGCACTAAGTCACCCATTCAGTATTGATCTAAGATAATGATATGCAAGTAGTCCACATTCTCTGTGTGTGCAGTGAAAGCAAAGGTAACTCCAGTTGTAGATGTCAACATGAACTCGAGTCTTGATGACTTCCACCTCCCGAGGGCTTTCCTATTTCAGCCCGGGCCTGTTGACATGACACCCAGGCACTAATTCCCAAAGCTACCTCTGCCCCTCACCCTCCTCCTCCTCCTCCTCCTCCTCCTCCTCCTCCTCTCCAACTCACATGCATTCCTCATTCCTCTGTCCCTCCCCACACCTGCCGTCAACTGCCTCGAAGCCACCACTCCCTGCATAGAATTCACCCGAGGGCTCACAACCAGAGGAAGAGACCGACATGGACAGATAGAAAGCAGAAAAAGAAGAAGAAGTAGAAGAAGTAAAGGAGGCTGTGGCACAGCGTTGGTACCTCCTTGCTGTTGCACGCCGGCTGCGCGTTGGCAGGCGACGCGTTGGCAGGCGACGCAGGATCGGGGTGAACGTCTGGGCTCCGGCTTGGGCTCCGGGAGTGGAGGCTGCTGCTGCCGCCGCCGCCCGACTCGGCGGAGGAGTCCGATCCTGAAGAGTCCGAGCTGGAATGTCTCACTCGCCTGCCATGTGTGTGCGCTCGCTGTGCTGACAGGCTGTCAGTCGACACACAAACGCACACACACACACACATCAGAGAGGGGTCAGCGTACGTACACAGTGGAGCACACACACACACACACACACACACACACACACACACACACACAGACAGATACTGTTGTTATTACCACAATTGAACTCGTGTTTACAGACAATCACAACAAAGCTCACAGCCACAATATGCACACATGATATTTGTAATAGATTACCTGTGTCCATCCCAGGAAGCTGACTCATGAGTTGCCTTCAGGGACACAAAACAAAAAGCAGAAACTTGTCATCCACAGCAGCAGGGTAGTGCGAACAGCTCGCTGCACTCGATGCGTCACCTCTGCTGTCTTAATATCCAGAAACAGTTCTTAATTGAGTGGCAGCTGTGCCAAACGGCGTATGGGTGTGTGCGCACACTGTTGAAACACTACCAGAAAAACAGGCATCCTTCAGCAGGAGCTGCCAAACAATCCAATCATAATCTCTGCTTTACTTCCTTACCACTGCCTGCCTCCTCAAGCACGCACAACAACACAAAGACATGTCCAGCTTAGGTCAAACTACTTAGTTTCTATTAGTTATTATGTCTGTGTCATGCCAAACATCTGGCCCATCCAACATGGGATTAGAAGACACTGCAATCTTACAAAACATGCATCTTCTAGTAATAATTAATTTGTAACATTATGAGTACTTCTATATACTTGCAAAAAAAAAACATATTTATGCAGTAAATAACTTCCACAAGCCTGCAGTTTATCCAGATGTTTTCCTCATTTCTCAGGCTTTCTCCGAGTAACTGGATATTTTAAACGTTTCATATGTGAACAGCCAACTCAGTCTTTGTGCATCATCCACATTTATAAAATCAACTTTTTTTATCTAACTAAAAAAGAATACTAATGTTATTATTATTATTAACCATTAATAATAAAGAAATGATTAACAATATAGAAATCTTCAAAGCACTTTGAGAGTCACCTACCCTCTGATTGTCATCATCATCACTGCTCAGCTTCAGGTCATCAGCAAGCATGCTGTAAGTAAAGAAACACAGTGAGAAAAATGACGCAGTGTCGTACATTTAATCGCTAGGGTTTTCAATATAGATGCACGGATCCAACTTTTGCTTTCTTTCCGATATCTGCCCATACCGATTATCGATTCGATACCAGTGCTCTCTTTTTCTCGAATTTAAAAATCTGCATAAATCACTGTGTGGAACTTATTGGGATCATTTTATGTTAGGTAACTTGATGCCAATTTTCTACTGATATTGACGAAGAAACTGTGTTTAATGTAGATCTCATTACATTATGTCACATCATGGCCGATACCTGACACGTTTAATATAAAGGACAGTTCTGGCGCTGATACAAATCCATCATATCCGATTGGTGCATCCATAGTTTTCAACACTTTTAAGTGAAGATGTTCATTTTCATCAATATTAAACACATTAAAATAACAAATATGATTTTCATTGGGAAAAAAAACAAACTTTGTCAGCCTCCAAAACACAACTTATCAGCTGCTCAATCAAGGAGAGCTAAAACAGGTTTGCCTAATTATAGTATGTCCTCTTAGCAGGGATGGGCTGCAGCTTTCTTTTGTTTGGTGTTCTTCTTTTAAGTTTAATTGAAATTGCCTTGTTTCATTTTTGCCCTTTGTATCAGTACACTTTTTGTTAATAAATGCCACTTTTTTTGCACTACTCCTGTAATAGAGTGGTTCTTCAACATTCCTTTTTAAAGTTGAGTGCCAAACCACATCATCTGCCCTTTACATGTATATGGGGTGGCGGCGCTACTACCTAATCCACAGATAAGATATGGTAGAAAATGATTTGCATCTCAGATAAAACTTGCAAACCAGTAATATTTCAATTCTCAGAGGCTACCATTGCATTGTATCTAAGATATTAAGATGACCTCTAACATAACAATAACCAATGAAGACTGGTTTAATTGGTTTAATTTTGAAATGAAACTACAGTTTATTCAAATATATTGTTTAAGCTCCTTAATGTACTGTACTGATCTATTGTTTTTCTCTGGTTAAAACATGCAACTAAACACATTTACAGTATGTTCAGTGAATTTGTGGAAAAAAAAAATGCTCCAAATGTTTTCAAAATGTTCCATAACAAAGGCTGTGTGATAATGTGGAACATGCAGTTGGCTTACAGCGCTGAACATGTGTTTCACAGTAAAAAGAGGATGTAAAAGAGGTAACAAACAGGAGCACATCGGTCTCAACTGACAGCTTTCAGGAATGTTGACTGACCTTTGACCTGACCTTTGCTATGTAGCCTGAAACACTGTGTGGACTGACCCTATGTGTCTGTTTCCCTTCACTCTCATTAATGCTTTTCCCTGTGGACTGTACAGACGACGATGTCCATGATCTGTATTTAATTTTACAAAAAGTTGTTGAGAAGAAAACATAAATTGTGTGTGTGTGATATATTATATTGTCTGTGTTTGAGGACCTTCAGTGGATCGTGTTTCCTCATTACCCACTTACGATTTGTGAGGTGCCACGCGAGGGTGACGGGTCATTCGCAGCTGAACATCCCCCCGACCTCACAGAGAGAGAGAGAGAGAAACCATATTCAAAACCAGGCAACAGACCATATATTAACCGAGAGCCAATTGTAAATTATTGCATATATCAGACAAACTTATCAGTCAGTGAACACATACTTTGTCTTTGTTGTGCAGTCGGTAGTTTTGCTTCCTTGGAAAGAGGGAGAATAAAAGATAGTGAGCACAAATCTCTATTTACACGGCTTAAAGAGTACTCCACATTTGGCATTGCACTACTGTATAACATTGTCGGACTCATGATGGACAGTTTAAAAAAAAAAAGAAAGGATAAAAATCGATGTAGCAGAACCAGAGATATCATCCTTTTCATTCCACGCATTCTTCTTCCTTGTCAAAACCTGCTGCTTACATTACCCACAATGCAACTTGATTGCAGACAGTTCGCTTCGGAGATGCGGGTGTGTTATGCTAGTAGCGGCTAATGTAGCCTCGAGCTGCTAGCCTCAAACAGAGATGAGGAGCGGGCTACAGAGGTCTGGTAAGTTCACGTCTTTCTGACTCCACACCCCCAGATTTTTAAAATGTTCATACTTGTAGTCTTCAGCCTCAACCAATATTAATAATATCAAGTGACATCACTTGAGGCAATGTATCAGAACCACAAAAGGCTTTAGGCCTCGTTTCCACACAGTTTTGTTTTATGTCCGTAAATTCGTATAGTATACGGATTTCGACCCCTAGTGTTCAACGCAAGGAAATGCATCTCTTTACGGATGGATAGAAACACCACCGCAGATATTGGAGAGACGTTACAACATATATAAATATATATAAAACAGTGGTTTTATTTCTATGAATTACTTAGATGAGTCAAATTTCTAACGTTACATTTATTCTAAGTGAAAAAAGTTTGACGGCATATTTAGCTGACATTGGTAGCATGCTAGCTGTGTAACATAGAGTGCATAATATAGTGGTTTATACGTCTTTTAACAAAATAGTTCACAAAACTGCCAAATATGTCGTCAAACTTTTCCCGAATGTTTTCGTTCAAAATGTATAAATAGAGCTACTAATATTACATTCCTAAATCAGTTTATTAATTTGCTAATTCATAAGGCCTATTCGTTATCTGCCAAACTTTTTAACATACTTGAGGCAAATTAAGGACAAAAAAAAAAACGTAAGGAGGAGTTTCGCAAACACCTCAGAAATCACGGAGGTTCCCATAGGAATTAATGAACTTTCGGTTGATATGCATACGTACACAGAGCTATATGGAAACTAGGCTTTATACAACTCTTATACAACTCTTTTTCATACATACTAGTAGTACTCCCCAAGAGCTGTACACAGACTTTAATATGCAAAATGGGTGAAGTTCCCCTTTAATAGTTAAACAACACACAAATATAACATACACACACATACCTTAGAGTTGTAGAGGATTCGTTGGGCCTGGTCACCCCCTAAGGCTTGCTGGGACGGCCAGGACTGAGTCATGTCCTGTGCAACAGAAGGGGGGGGGGGTCAAAGGTGAATTTGTGAGCTGCCACTGTGATTGATGTTATTCACATACATCCTAAATTTGTCATTTTTCATTCATTTAAGACCAACTTAACTCTCCTATGTACACACGCACAGTGAGGAGAGTCTCCTTTGACAGCTGACTCTTGTTATATCAGCACTGTTCCTGCCCACCAGGGGGAGTGTGAGTGAGTATATTATTATATACAGTAAATTAGTGAGTGTCTAATGTGTGTGTGGTAGGCAGAGATGTGTGCTACATGGTTGGTATGGGAGTGTGCACTTTGCAGCTACGTCAAGATTTCTGTGCAATCATTTTGTTTCTGTTTGATTGATCTCCGGCTGTGTCTTTTTTCAAGTATTTCAAGTATCTGCTATATTTTGTATGTTTCACAACTCTTTTCTCTTTTGGAAAGTGAATTGGTTTATCGCTGTGTTCACTCAGTGAGCAAATTAAAGACCCTGGCTCCATCTGTTTAGTTTGTGAACCAAACTTTTTTTTAAAGGCATGATTTTGCATTCCAAGAGCACCAGCCTGGGTTTAGGCGGCAATCTCAAAGGTTTGCAATCAGTGAACCAGAACACAAGACAGCTCATCAAAACACTTGCTGCATGTAAGGTGGCTCTGGGGAAATGAACGTAAAAAACAACGTCGTGCCACGACAAGTACAGTAATCATCAGTGCAGCTGTAAGGTACGATAGCCAACTGAAGAACACACAGTAGAGGTGGAAGTTACCTATCACTTTACAGAATTTAACTGTTTGAATGTTTTCGGAAAGAAATCAAAATCCATCAACCCTGAGCAGCTGCAGGAGACACTAATACAGTATCTGCACAGTCAACTTTCAGTCTATAGGTCCTTTCTTGAATCACTGCTGTGACAAACATTATATCAGCTATTACGTGTACTTTACGTACTGCAACTGCACTTAAAAAGTACGTACTGTTGCATGCAGTATGCATACAATTGGGACATCGTCATAACATTGAACCTTGACCTTTGACCCTCTTGCTCATATATCCGCTGCGCAGAGGATTGTGGCTCAGAATAGGCAGAAAAGCATGCTGGCTTGCGACCAGATGCAGGAGGACATCCTGGTATTTTTGGTATACTGCATTTGACATACTGTACTATGTATTGGGAAATACTAAATCTATTTCTGGCACACTAAGTAGTATGGGTATGGAACGCAGTGTCAATGGTCTTTAAACCGAAAATTATTTGGCAGACAAATTTGGTAAGTGATTATTCATTTTCCTCACTTATAAAGAAAAATGCTGAACAGATTTTCTTGCTTTTCTTAATTTCTTATCAAAGTTAATTGAATACATTTAGGAAAAAATATGAAATTTGAAGACTCCAGTTCATGCTCAGTTAACTTGCGATGGACATTATTTTTTGTAATTTTACAGACTAAAAGATTAGTGAATCATCAATAAAATAAACAATGCATAACTGAAATTATTGTTAGCTGCAACCGTATATAAACTCTTGAAGGCATTGTTACTTTCAAATTTAGTTTTTCACGGAAACGCCTACCACCTTGCAAAAGTGATGGTATTTCACCTCGCTACAGCAACATGATACATTTTTACGGCCATAACTTTCTAGTCATGAGTCCAGTTCTCTTTTCTTCACACCCCATCCTTTAACAAATCCCCAATATTCCAACACAATTAGGTTTTCTCCAAAAATCGTGTCTGCCATGATCTCCCAATCAGTGTCATATTACTATGTGTTTTTGGATGCAGATTAAATCCTGATGCGATATAAAACTAAGACGTAAAAAAAGAGGATGATGTACAGTGGGCTTGGCAGAGGCGTGAATGCTCTGAGCGCTTTTGAGTTAACAAAACAGTATTTACTAAAACATGATAAAATTACAAATTACTCATGGGTAATTATTTCATATTTCACATACAGTACATGTGGTGCATGCTCGCAGCTCAGTGACAGCACTGCTCACCCTGAGGGAAGATTGAAGTGATGATTACATATGATTATACACCTGGACTATTAGGAAAATTGACCCCATTTCTTATTTGTTCTCTCTGCACGGTGCTCCGGAGGAAACCAGCCGCACGGAGAGAGCTCTGCATCCACAGCACACTGTCTTTGCTCCAGCTCTGATTATAATCTCTGCTGATTAGATTGCCCGCAGTCACACTCAGACAAACCAGACCTCATGGATGCTGACGAAATGGTCTGATTTTGTACCATTCATTTACCATGTTAGCGTGATCGTGAGCGTGGGGGTTCACTGTGTGATGTGCACGCGTGCGACGATCACTGGGTGGGGGACGGCAGTAGCAGAAGCTGTGAGCGAGCTCTGGAAAAGGTCACGTTTTATCAGCTCGGAAGTCTGAGGATTTGTGTGTGTATGTGTGTGAGAGCGGATCATAGGGCTGACCCGAATGCTTCGAAGCTTCGACCTTTGCCATTTTAATCGACCTCCAAATCAGAATTCCAATTCCAAAGTATGTAATAATAATGTATAAATCCCCAAATAGCCCATGAAATAAGGAATAATCCCACATTATTCATATTCAACATTAATTATTATCAGTTATTCTCACACGGATATCGCTGTTTGTTCGGTATAGAGGTGCGTGTGTACAGCAGTGCGGCAGCGGCGCTGTCCCAAAGCTTCGAATACCTTCGAATATTTCTCCCAGAAGCTTCGAAGCCCAAAAAAATAGTATTCGGGACACACCTAGCGGATCAGGATGTGTGGTAACAGACACTAAACTCAACCAGAGTTGTTGAGGAATAGTTCAACATTTTGGAAAATACGCTCACATCGAAACCACTCTCATGTCTGTACGCTAAATATGAAGCTACAGCCAGTAGCCGGTGAGCGTAGCTTAGCTAAGCAAAAGTCTTCATAAAAAACTTCATATTTAGCGCACAGACATGAGAGTGGTATCGTTCTTCTCAGCTAACTCTCGGCAAGAAAGCAAATAAGCGTATTTCACAAAATGTCAAATAATATCTTTAATGGGAGTCTGCTAGAAGGAATGTTTCCATGGTTCACTCATTCAAATCCAAAGACGCTCATGAGATGACACCTTTTTATGAACCTGGCAGGTTTTTTTCTCGTCACCCTCTCCGGTAAACCCCGGAGGGCAAGTGTTTCCTCTCTCTGCTCATCCTTTCACTTCATTATCTCTCCTCCATCAGTCACCAAGGACACAGCCCTCACCCCTTTCCTCCTCCAACAACAACAAGGTCTCCCAGGTGGAGCCTTATGTGTTGCTATCTTCCTCCCACCCGTCTCCACCCTGTTCTGTATCTCTATTCTTCTCCTATCTGTCCCGCACTGGTGACAGGACACATGGAGCAGTGATCCTCTGCCTTGTAAAACCTCCAGCATAACAAGAAAAATAGGCAGAAACCTCGGGGCCACCTTGACACCTCGAAAACTTGATAAATTGATTCGTCTATCAACAGAAAATGTATCTGCTGCAACTATTCTGATAATCAATTATTGGTTCAAGTTAGTCATTTATTTCAGGCAAAACTCCAAACATTGTAAGGTTCCCGCTTCTACAGTGTGAGGATTTGCTGCTTTTCTCTGTTTTATAGCACTATAAACAAGATAAATACTCTGATTCAACCATCTCAGATGTTACGATTTGCAGCTTTTCTGTGTTTTATATTATTTTACATTGAAGATCCACACATTTGTCACTATTTTCTGACATTTTATAATTGAAACGACTAATTGAATAACTAGAAAAATAATCAACAGACTAATTAAAGGAACAGTGTGGAAAATTTCGGGCGATCTATTAGCAGAAATGGAATATAATGTTCATAACTATGTTTTCATCAGTGTATAATCACCTGAAACTAAGAATCGTTGTGTGTTCGTTAGCTTAGAATGAGCCCTTCATATCTACATAGGAAGCGGGTCCTTTTCAAGGAGTCCGCCATGTTGCTCCGCCATGTTTCTACAAACCAAACACTGTCTCTAGACAGAGCCTTTCATGTTTTTACGTTACCTGAAGGCCACCGTAGTTCTCCGACACGCTTGTGAAACTGCGGTAACGTGAGCCGCAGAGTGCTAAACCGTTGTACCGCCAACCACCGTCTGACTTCTGTTGCTCCTAAAGTAGCGCTATTATAGTAAGGATGGCCTCTGAGGGAGGCGAACGGCGTTACCACGGTTTAGCACTCAACGGCTCACGTTACCGCAGTCTTTGAAAGGGAGGAGTGAGCGGAGGGGTGCTCAGTTGGTTGCGATCTGCAACCACACCACTAGATGCCAACAAATCCTACACACTGTACCTTTAATAGTGAGTTAGTTCAAGTCTTATGTGCTGCTGGTGTTTCTTCCTCAAAGCAACAATTTGGTCTAATAATGACTGTTTCAAATGCCTCAAGAAAAAGATATAATTCTTTAAAAAGCAGAAAATATCACCAATAATATGACTCAGTACATTTAACGAGGGATGAATCTGAATTATTGCACGTTCAAAGTCGGCTACCGCTACTGTTACCACTATTACTTTTAATAATGAAAATAAAAGTCAAGGAATGAAAAAAAAAAGTAATTCCTTACCTCCAGAATATCTTTGGCACAGCTGTTGTGTTGGCTTCTTGTTACCTGTGCAAACAGAAGAAAGGAGGTGATGCTAAATGAGGAGAAAGTCACAGGAAGTGAAGGACTGACAAGGTGACCAGAGGGGAGTTTTGTGACACTTCAGAACGACAGTCCAGCGATCAACTAGACGAGCACATGGAGAAAGAGCTGTTGTTGCACACAAACTATATTTGAGCATCTTAAGAGTGTGTCTCATCTAAAATTCACACTTACGCAAGTTCAAATCAGCGAATATAGCCGTGCACACACACAACACACACACACACACACACACACACACACACACACAAACACACACACAGCTTAAAGACTCATTCATTTCATTGCTCAAAATGTGAACTTTTCGGTCTCCTTCACAAAGATAACATACATACACACAAAAAGAAATCACCTTCTGCACTCCGCTTCCCGCCTTTTTTGCTGCAACATTCACAACTCTGTGTCACACTTTACTGTAAACCTTACAGTCTCTCTCACACACACACACACACACACACACACACACACACACATACACACACACACTCACACACACACACTCACACAGTAATTGTGAGAGTTGAGAGAAGGTTGAAAGCTTGTTGATGACTCACATCTTTGAAATCACAGCTGCAGATGATCAGACGGATGCAGATTCTGTTGCAAGTAACTTTCTGTTTCCCTGCGTGTTAGGCAACCCCGCTCTCCCTCCCCCACGTTTCTCCCCGTTTTCACAATTCAAATTCACCTCGTTGGCACTGAAGCCAAGAACCATGTTGCTCAAGCATTAAGATAAAGGACAAATACTCTACATCACTGTGTGCATAGGCGCTTTCTATTTACGTGGGAGTGTGTTTCATTCTGATTGTGAGTTTTGTCTTTTAGTTCCTCATTCATAATAGCATTCACACTTATTATAATTGTCATGTTTGGTTTTGGTTGACGTTTTCATGGTTCTGAATTTCTACATGGACCTCATCTGCTGAACACTTCTACTGTCTTTCTACTTGGTTATAGACAGCATTTCTTTTACACATTATATTCCATTTCATTATGGGGATTTGTTTCTTTCTTTCATGCCTCACTCTTGTCTTCTGTGCCATCTGTGCAGCATAAGCATGCACAGTAAAAAAATGTGTGTGTAGTGCAGCGTGCATGTGTGAAACTGTCTCTTCTTGCATGCATGACTCACTAAGGTCAGTGTCTGCGTGGCTGTACTCTAAGCCTGCGGATGGAAAACAGTGTGTGTGAAAACTGTTCAAATTATTACAGCCACAAGGCAGTTATGGGGCCGTAGGCACTAAATGAAAAACATAAACACAGACAGCCTGTATTTTTACCTCCCAGTGGTGGGTGCACCAGCAAAAAGCCTGGCACGCTTCCTCAGTTTACACTTTACACGTCCATTAGTGTGAATATTATCACGTCCATATACCTACTTTAGCACCACAGGCTACAGCTCTGGTGCAATACCCTGATGAGCAGACTCCCCCGGGGGGCCAAACAAACCACAACCCATCATAACACCTGCAACAAGCAGCATGTAAGGCTGGAAACCACCTGTTACATTCTTAAAGTATCGGCAATTACTGAAGTTATGCTCATTTTCAGCTTCTATTCAGCACTTCCATCTGTGTTGAGCGCCTTTAAGTAAAAATATGAGAACATTTTTAATCTGCAAACATGAATCTTTATGAAGACAAAATGCACCACTCTGCAGGAATTATCCTCTTATTGTATTTCAGTATTCAGTAATCTTTACAAATAACCTACAGGTACAGGTTTCAATTTTTTTTTTTTTGTGACTTTAAAAACATACAATAATCTTGTGCAAGAACAATATTCAAAGATTCACTCAAGCAGCTTTATATATCCACACTCCATGCACCCTCTCACCTGAGAATATGCGCATCTGAGTAGAAAACAGACAATGGAAAGTTCCCTTTTGCCACCGAGGACAGTAGGCATGGTTCCTGGATGGTCAGTGCTCTGCTCCGGTGTCCATGCCACTGAGGACCCGCGTTAAAGAGCAGCGGATGCGGGCTCTTCACTGCCTGAGAGGGTGTGTGTGAGTTTGTGTGTGTGTGTGTGTGTGTGTGTCACCGGGGGAGACAGAGGGCGATGTGGGCGGGCCGGTGACGTCAGAGATGACACACACACGCAGCTCGCGCAGGGACATCACGACTCATCAGTGGATGATCATCGTTTTATAAAGGCGTATTTAGGATGTCAGAGCTGCTAAATACACCGGCGAGGCGACACGCGGTGATGTAGTAAGTTTTAATGACATCCGGTATAATTCACAGGGGCGATGCTATGAATTACGGGGCCCTTAAATATGGATTAATTGATCTTTTTTTGGCAGATATAAACTTAAAGCTGCAGTGGGTAGAAATGGAGCAAATATGATTAAGAAAACGTTTTATTTTTATAAAACGGTCACTATATCCTGACAGTAGTGCATGAGACAGGTAATCTGAAAAAAGATGTCCTCCGGGGCTCCTAATGGCATCTGCAAGATTTCACGGATCGGAGGAAAACAACCAATCAGAGCAAAGCTGGAGCCTTGCTGTCTCTGAGCAGCTGTCAATCACTCACAAACTCCGATCAAACGGTCAAAGTAGGCAGCACTGATCAAATATGAATCAATATTCTGATACTGTAATGCCTATTTCTCGCCTTAAATGTTTTCAGAAACATCTTAGTGTACTGTGTAGTTGTAGAGAAAGTTTGTGAACCAGCTGCCATGTTGAAATCTGTTGAGGAAATACCAAGCACCGCCCACCATCCGGAGCAAACTTTCTCATTTTACAGCTAAACAGTACACTACAAGATGTTTCTGAAAACATTTGAAGCGAGAAATAGGCATTACAGTAACAGAATATTGATTCATATTTGATCAGTGCTGCCTAGTTTGACCGTTTGATCAGAGTTCGCCAGGGATTGACAGCTGCCTCCGCTGAATGAACAGCCAAACGCTCTCTTTCTGAAATGACCTGTGATTGGCCAAAGTCTCCCGTCACGGGCTAGATTTTTTAAAGCCTGAATACAGAGCCAGGAGGAGGTGCAGAAGTCTAGTTATCTCTCAGAGCACTTGAATTACAATATGCTGAAAGGTTATTATGGAATTTTTGTCCAATGATGCCAAAACATTCTTCCTACTGTACCACTTTAACAAAGTAAACATACAGCGCCTTCATATGTTAATGGTAAGACTTGAGCTCAGTCAGACAACTTGTATGCCTTGTTACAAATATGTAGTAGGCTCATGAGGGAACTTTGTTCACAACTAGGTTATGTCACACTAACCCAACCTGATAGAACATATTTATTGAGTTTTGCTGTGTAAATGCATGAGTCAGTGGTTCCCAATGAGGTCCAGGAACAGTTTTACAAAATCCCCATTTAGATTTGTTTTCCAGAACAAGCAGAGTAAGTGGACCTTGGGTTGATTTTGTTTCGTCAACTGTTGTTTCCAAGGTCAAGAGTTAAGTCAACATGGAGGAGAAGGCCTAGAGATCCAAGGCAACTGAGTAAAATCATCCTGCTCAGGAGGACTGCATGTTACGGCCAAAAGCCCCAGAACAAGCCGGTAAGTGGACCTTGAGTTGAGTTTGTATTGTTTACAAAAAAAAAGATATATATTACTTAGCTTGCACCTGGGCTAGAAGAATGTTCTCGGGTGACTATTTTGGTTGTGGGTTTCACTGTTTGTATTGAGTCCCTCTCAAGTAAAGAGTATGTAGTGTGTAATTCTATGTGTAAAGCCATATAAAATACATATTTAAACACTTCAGTGACCGAGAGCATATTGTGGGCCAATGACAAAATCTGATCATCTCTCCTTCCTGCGTCTTGGCCTTGTGTGCTCGTCCAGTCCATTCATTATTCTGCATAATACATTCTGGCCTGTGAAGTGGCTCTGGATTGCATGGATTTCGCCTTGTCATGATAAAATATGAGCTGTCTCCTTGGCTCAGATGGCTCTGGGGGGGAGGAGGCTGAGAGAAGACGGACACAAAGATATATATATATATATATATACTGCATTCATTTTAGAGACCAGAGGTGACCGCGCATTCCTTATAACCTCATATTCTCCTCTAAAACAGGAACATATTCTTTAGAAAAGCAGAGGGGAATATTTTCAATTGATTGTATCTGTAATTTGGTTTGAACTGCACACCCCTGAGACCACAGTGTCCCTTATTTGTTTATGGCACCTGTCAAAGACTGAACTCAGGGGCAGCCCCAGTGGATAACTGGTAGTCCGGATGTAGAAACTCATTTAATCTGCAGAATGTTGTTGTGTTTGTGTTTACGACACTTTTTCAAGGGTTTGACATCCTACCGAAAAAGATCAGAGGAGCGTACTGTACGCTCACATATTGTAATAAATGAGAGTTTGTGACCTCCTTTATCTTTAGGTTCTGGTTAATTCAACCTAACTTCACTGCATTAATGAATTCTTCTTAGTTCAGTCCGTCTATCTAATGTGTGTTTGTGTGGGTGTTTTAAAGGGAAGTTTAATTTACTCTTGTTTCCTGTGCATTGAGTCAAGGACATGTTTAGATAAGATGAGCCCTGCGCTCACAAGAAAGATAAAAGCTGCTATTATTATATTTACATTATATTTTTCCCTGTTGACATTGTCAATAAGTGACTCTTGCAGTGAGACGTTCTTGCTGGGTAAGGCTACCTGATTGATTGATGACAAACAGGGAAATTCTCACACTGTAGATATGGAGTTAGTTAGTTAATTATTCAGATGGTTAGTTAGTTAGTTCGTTAGCTAGTCTCACGCACATCTAAAATTATACAAAGATGATTCAAGGAAATTAATTTAATTGATTGTTAAGGAACACAGTATCAACAAACATGATTTAAAAAACAAATATAACTTTTTCACAAGTTACAAGTTTGGGGCATTACGATAAGTCCATAGAGCAGTTAAAGAAATAGTGATGAAAAAACAATAAATGTTGTATTAGGAACGTGCTCTAACTGAGGAGAGACATGGAGGTTATCGCTGTCAGATGTGTCCGTACAATTTGAATATTTCTGTCGTCATGCACCAGTGACGATGTGAGAGGGAGCACTTCTTTATCACATCTGCGCACACTGAGAGAGTCCTTCCTTTTTTCACTACAGGGCTGTGCTGTGAGGCATACGTGCCGGTCCAGTATTACTATAAGCACTGATTCACACAGTTACAAAAAATTGATTAATTGATAAGTTGATCAATGGAAAATGCATCAGCAACAATTTAAATAATCATTTAATAATTTTTGGTCATTTTTTAAGCAAAAATGCCAAACATTTGCTGGTCCCAGCTTCTCAAACGTGAAGATGTTATGCTTTTCTTTGTCATACATTTTAGTAAGAGAGGTTAGTCCTCCACATTGATCGGAGTTAGCGAGTAATTTATAGCTGCCTCCGTTGAAGGAGCAGCCAATAGGAACGCTCTCTCTCTCTGAAATGACCTGTGATTGGCCAAAGTCTCCCTTCACGGGCTAGATTTTTTAAAGCTTGAAAACAGAGCCATGAGGAGGTGCAGAAGTCTAGTTATCTCTCAGAACACTTGAATTACAATATGCTGAAAGTTTATTATGGAATTTTTGCCCAATGATGCCAAAAGCATTCTGCCTACTGCAGCTTTAACTCCTCTATGGCAGTGTCAAAAAAACCCTGAACATTATAGGCATCATAAAAGTAGACTTTAGGGCAGAACAGTTTTATGGGATTGCATTAGACTGTAAAGCTAATAAAGTGTATGTGGCTATCTGTATGCTCTGCATGTGGTCCTGATATTACAGCAACTCTCAGTCTGTGTGTGAATCTGTTTCTTGTTTCTTCTTTCTGTTTTCTTATGCATGCAAACAAGGACGCAAAGAGAAGAGAGAAACAACAGTGTTGGAAATGTGGGGATGAACTGGGAATGGAGGGATAAGAAATGCCTGGGGCTCCACAGCCACAGTAGCACCCTTGGTAACAGACCCATGGCGACAGGACCTCAAAGACACAACGGCATCCCTCGACGCTGCCTGTTTAGAACACAGCTGGCCTCAAGAGTCAGCCTTCTTGACAACACACTCACTCTCTCCCTCTTTCTGCCTCTCTCTCTCTCTCTCTCTCTCTCTCTCTCTCTCTCTCTCTCTCACACAGCCTAAACGAAGAAGATGGAGATGGCGAGGTGTTGGGAGAGAACGATTGGGCCCGAGCTACGTTGTCTGTCTCTGCAGCTTGCTTTGGTCACATTCCAGATTCCTGCAGGTAGAGAGGGAAAGGTAGACAATTTGATACCACTTTTTTCTAATAAGACACCCTTTATACAGGCTTAGATAAGATGTAATTTATTGGGTTTTCAAATGTCAGCAATAGTTATAGGCTTTTAAAGGAATAAATTCGTCAGTGATTTCTCCTGCTCGCGGGGCCATGCCGGCAGTGCCTACATGTACCAGGATGCATTGCACACGAGCTTCTGTCCAACATCGCCTCTATGCACCCCCCCAATCACTCCACTCAGCAGCCAGGTAACAAGACACGGGAAACTTCTGTTGGTCTTGAGGAGCTGCAGCATTTATTTGTGCAAACTCCAATGTACATTACCTTGATATCTTCTCCGCTAAACTTAAACTCTCCTCTGCTGCGGTCGCTCTCTCTCTTTCGTCCGCTCACACACACACACACAAACACACACACACACACACACACACACACACACACACACACATTACAGTACTGGCTCTGCTCATCCCCATAATCCCCGCTGCAGCCTCTCCTCTGAGTCAGCCAAAACGCTGTAAAATATCCTCGTACATAACATCCTTTGCCCTCATATTTTGGGATGCCATTTTTGTATTTTTTAAAAAAAAATATTACCTTTATTTATTCAGGAGAGATTCACTGAGAGCAATGCTGTCTTTTTCAGGAAAGCCATGATCACATTCATACCTGGAAGCTGCCCAGTACAACCACAGTCTGATCTGCTGGCCACTGAGCAGCTCCACTGGAGCAGTTGGGGTTAAGGGACTTGCTCAAGGGCACCTCAGTGGTGGTAATGTGCTGCTTTCCCCACCCAAAGTTACCCTGGGGAATTGAACCGGCGACAAGTTTGCTTCTCTAACCTTTAGGCCACCACTGCCCATACAAGCAGTTTGCCATACAAGCAAAGCAAAGAGAACAAGGAAGTTCTGTTTTTGAGCGGCATCTACAGCACGCCCCCCTGCTTACCCAGAGAAATTCAAACTGAAATAGCAGCCTGTAGTTCTTCCTTTCCACCAACTACGTCACTGTCACGTCAGATGACAGCGCTGGATGCAGCAGGAACAACAGATTTTGCAGCTGTGAACTAGCACACACTGTTTTGCTTCAATTGACTACATTTACCATCAACACTGATTGGATATCCATATTAAAGGTGCTGAATTTTCCCTTTAATATTGTAACCAAAGGCTCCCGTTACCTCTGGTAAATTGATTAAATGCTTAGCAATCATTAATATATAGAAGATAGAGGTTATAAGTAGGAGATAAGTAGCATAATGTCTTAAGGTATAAGCCACCTAGAGGTGCCTTATGACCCTGGCAGCGTCCATGCAGCATTAGATGAGTCAATGATCAGATCAGTATACAGTGAGCAGAGAGCTCCACCCTGTGGCCAAAGTGAGAAGTGAAGTTTTATTCAGCTGCACTGCCAGTTCGTGCATTACTGTGACATGTATCATAAATGTTTTATTTTTCCTTTTGCCTCAGGACAAACACAGTGAGAGGGCTGAATTGTGTATTCTTGTTTAATAACACCTCCTCAACATGCACTCAGACACACACAGGCTATGTGAATATAATGAAGTGATATGATATGATACGTCTTAGGGCTCCGACTAAGGATTCTTTTCATTGTTGATCAATCTGCAGGTTATTTCTTGATTAATTATGTCAAGAAAATAGTAAAATAATGCTGATCACAATTTCACCAAGCCCAAGTTGACATATTGTTATTACTTGTTTTGCCCAACCATTAGTCCAAAACTCAAAGATATGCCGTTTACTATCATATAAGACAAAAGAAAAGCAGCAAATCATCACATTGAGAAGCAAGAACAAGAAAATGTTTGGCATTACTGCTTGAAAAGGGACTCAAACGATTTCAAAATTGATTATCAAAAGAGTTGCCTAATCATTTTCTTTCAGCTCTAATATGGTGCTTTTTCACCCTATATGCAGGCTCCAAAGCAGATACAGGCTGAGATAGCAGGTATAGAAAAAGAAAGGATGATATGAAATAAAGCGGCTATTCTGAACCACTGGGCCGGGGCCCACTGGTGGGCCTCAGAGCGCCACTTAGTGGGCCGCGGAGGTACTGCTAAATGGTTAGATTAACATCTTCAAAATCCGACAGACGCTATTCTGTCTTTCAGAGGTTGTAGTGGGCTCAGTTTTAAAGCTAGAGTGAAGATACTGGTATCATATGGAACTAGAAAAATCTGAGGAACCTATTGGAACCCATTTGGCGAGGAAAAACTGGCATGTCCATTTTCAAAGGGGTCCCTTGACCTCTGACCTCAAGATGTCTGAATGAAAATGGGTTCTATGGGTACCCACGAGTCTCCTCTTTACAGACATATATGTCTTGGATGCAGTGGCACAAATGGAGCGTTATTTGAAACGAAAACGTGATGTTGGAGACAGCCTTACACCAGTAAAACCTCCAAAGCGTGTGGTGAGGAAATATGACCCTGAATACTTTGGATTCATAATGGCAGGCAGCGACGGGTGAAGATTAGCTGAATATTTATGTGGGTCATTACAACTGACGGTGACATAAACACATATTTAGAGCCCAGTTTTTCTTTTATTTGGGAAGGTTGTCCTCGGAAATTTTTTAACAATCAGAACTGGGCCTCAAGTTACAAAAGATTGAGAACCTCTGATATAAAGGACAGCACTCTTTAGCAGTGGTTCCCAACTGTTTGTTTTTTTTGCTCATAAAAATAAAGTGATGTGTTTGTGACCGGCACATCACAGGTTACAGCCTCAGTGTGGACACACGTTTCCTTCTCACATTGTTTCATTTGAAGGATTTAGTGTCTGAAGATGTGAGGGTATCCCATAATTCACGAGAAGAAACAAATTTGAGAAAAGTCAAAAATGAGCCTAATTTTGTATATTATTTTCTTATTTCCTGTTTTCTTTTTTTATCATCTCCTGACCCCTCGGATTTATCAGGATGGGAACCACTTATCTTGGGGTAGATTGAAAACCATAAGAAATAATTGCTCCTAACAGTGATGTTTGAGTATCACTGAAGTCTTTTAAAGTCAATCATCTAGGGATGCACCGATCCAACTTTTTCTCTCTCGAGACCGATAGCGATACCTGGGCTTTGGGTATCGGCATCACTCTCGAGACCGATAGCCACAACTGGACTTTGGGTATCAGCCAATACCAAGTACCGATCCCAGTGTTTAATTAATAAACTGTATGTCTCACTGTGTGGAAGAGACTAGGATCATTCTTTTATGTGTAAGGCAACATCAGGCTTGACTTAAACATTGCTTTCCTACCTTTGTAAAACAAAATGTAACAAATAAATACATAGATAACGTAACATAAATTTAGTGAATTGTCATTTATTATTAAAATAATAAATCGTACACCAACAACTTTGCAAAAAATCTTCAAAATTAACAGGAATTACAGTTCAGGTGTAAACCTTTTTAATGCAGTAACAAATTGGTCAAAACTTAAACAGGAATTAAAATACCTGTATATAATGTATACAGTATATAAACATACAATTGTCACCGATATCCGATCCAGCTATTTGAGTCAGTATCGGCCCGATATCCGATCCGGTAAACGGTTCATCCCTAAAATCATCAACATGGCTCGGCGCTCAAATCCATCTGCCCTGACTACATCTGCCTGTTTTGTGTTACCGTTTGTTAAATTATGCCTTTCAAAATGTGGCCAAATTGAAATGTATTGGAGCTGGTGCTCTGTATCTGCTCAGCTGCTTCCCCTGTTTGAATTGAGGGCCTGCATGTCCACAAAACACCACACCTTTACAGCAGATAACAGAACATAGCCCGCAGGCGTGCTCATAATAAAACGGATAAAAAAAAAAGAGCAAGAGCAGGATATGCAAAGCCACGCAGAGAAAAAAAGCCTATTCATGTCATGTCGGAGTGCACTAACACCACCAACAACTAGCTCGGGACTGGGCTTGTCCCCTCCTGTGTGATGTCATCCAATGGATGATGAGGGTGGCTGGCGGCTGCGATGCGCATGTATGCAGTCCGCTCGCCTCGACGCATCACAGCGAAGCGCACTTGACAGCTTGCCAGTGTTATAGAGAGGGGGGTAAAAAAACACACCATTCAAGGGAGGAAACCAGACCTGCTGAATATACACCAGCACAGCCGTCATCCGCATCCACCCGAAGGTAGAGGGTTTCCCGCAGCCTCTCTCTCTACATCGACATCATCATTTTTTTTTTTCTTTTCTGGATTAATTATGTTTCTGTTCTAACAGCACACAGATGACAGCAGCGTAAACCGGGGACGGTAAAGCCGTTCAGATACCCTCCCCAAAAAAACACACCACAGCCGCTTTGTTGAATATAAGGATCTGTTGTTGTGACTGGACATGAATTCGGCGGAACAGACGGTTACGTGGCTCATTACGCTCGGCGTGCTGGAGTCGCCGAAGAAAACCATCTCGGATCCCGAAGCGTTCCTGCAGCTCTCCCTGAAAGATGGGGTGGTGTTGTGTCGGCTGCTGGAGCGGCTCAGCCCGGGCTCCACGGAGAGAGTAAGGGACACACACACACACACAAACACGCACACCCCGCATTAACCAGCCGCCCGCCCGCCCGCCCCGTCGGCGGCGCGTCTGCCTCAGATCCGTGAAAACCGACGCGGGTTGTTGTCTGGCTTCTCTCTCTCTCTGCCCACTGGTCCGTGAGGCGATTTCTTTTGTAGGTCACGGCAGCCCGGGTTTTATTGTCTGCGAAAAAAAACAGCAACACGGGCTGCACATCAGCGTGATGTGCACAGAGAAAAGGCCGCTGTTCTGTTTCCACCGCGTATTGATCTGCTCTAACATCACAGCAACATTAATTGATCAAATGTAGGAGGTCTTAATAACGAAGGGCTCGTTTAATGTGCCCTTTAATGCAGCTTTAACAGATCTGCGTTAGAGGCTTTAAATTCCTCTTTAATCCAGGTCGGTACGTCAATGTATATTTGATGTAAACAGTGTGGCCACGGCCAGGTATGACTATAGCTATCTGTACCACAGCAGCTATATATAAGAGAAGGGCCGCCATTGACTGCAAAGGGCGCACAGACAGATGGAGAGATGGACCCTCTCCCCATTTAAAGAAACAGCGCAGTGTTTGTGTCTTGTCAATGTATATAGCGTCAGCCAGTTTAGACAGCCGGCTACCTGAGGGAGGCAATGTTTTTCCTGAAAAGAGTGCTGCCTGCACCTCCACATAAGCAAATGAGACATTTGACTGTTAAATGGCTAAACGTGTTCCCTCCATTTTTAACCCTCTCGCGCCTTACAATGGGTGTTTTAATTTCCGAGACATAACCAAATTACGCTTCTCTGTTTTGAATATTTGATGAAGGCTAAAAGACAGCCTCTCCAAAAAAAAATTGTTTGAAATGATATATTCTTGACAACAACTGGGAAATAGAGAGCTACAGGAATAAGTCCTTAAAACCCGGAAACGAGTTAACATTTAGCACTTCCGGTTCCCTCGTCTGGAAGTCAATCGGTTTTTTCAATGGGTTTTTAGTTAGATGCCTGAAATAAAGTCTGTGGTTAACACAAGCTTAAGAGATTTTAATGTTTTGTTGTAAATTATAAAATACAACAATAAATACCTCACTCGTGAATTCTGAAGCCTTTATGTGTCTTAAATAAGGCGGTTGTTAACAAGTGGCTAAATGAGACTAGTAAACGTCATCACGCTGACTCGTCCTCCTTTACAGCCTCGTTGTTTATACCTGTGCTCATGCGACCGTAATCTGTTTATAGCCGAACGTTTGCTTGTTACTTCTGATTGCATTTACACATCAAAAATCATAAAAGTGGTGTTCATTTGTGAAGATTATTTTTCTGAACAAAATGTGTAAGTGTCATAAACGTGTGTTTGCCACAGAGCTGATTTTTTGCAATAACCCAGAACCCAATGGAAAAATCCCATTGGTTTTTTGTCAAGGGGAACTATGGTGATGCTAACTGCCTGGTTGGCACTTCATCCCTGGAGCACTCTATAGGTGTCTTGTTCTGATGGGTGTGGCAGAATCAGTCAATATATTGCTGATCTAAATTCTGCGTTATATCTGCTGCCATCTCATTTGGGTTGGATTTTTTTTTTTTATGTTTTATCGAGTCATAACTGTGCATGCATCTGTCTTGCCCTACAACAATATGTTCATATTATCAAACTATTGCTGTGATAAATTAATCCAAATGGTATGAAATAGCGAAATTTACAAAATTTAGTTACAATACAAATCTAAACACCAGTGGCCACTTCAATGGAACAACAGAGGCGAAGAATGTCTCTAACAGATCTAAAGAGATAAAACTGTAATTGAATATGCAAACAAAGTGAGCGGATTATTGTAATAATACTACAGCCAGTCAGATGGGCTACTGGATTCTTGAGGTTGACGCAGATATTGATATTTGAGAGTTTAACAAATCCAATAGTGATATATTGGCCAATAATGATACAACATAAACACAATTTTTTTTTTATAAGGTTCCCATTAATTAGCTTATAATAAAACAATTGTGACAAATATTTGTACTGAGAGGAACATTTATAGTATAAATAACCTATTAGTGCCCTCTGGTGGACAAACTATTTATTGGTGACACTTTTTGAATGAACCTCAAACCTATCTTTGACACATCTGCACTGACATTTCTCGTTACATATCAGCCAACATTTACACTGATACATTGGCTGATTTATCTGTTGCGCTCTAAATAAATACTACCACCACATATTACTACTAATAATAATACGTGACATTATCCCCATGCCGTGCTTCTATAATAATGATCTAAAATCCCTGGGCTGGTCGTTAATCAGCCAGTCACATTGTGCCAACGTCTGGCCCAGATGTGGCCCTCATCTGGTTCTGTTTTGGCTGAGCAGCACTGTATGTGAGCCAGAAGAAAGTGGGAGATGCGGGCCACAGCTGGGCCAGATGTCTATCAGGGTATAGATAACAGTGCTATATAGACCACCAGAGATAATGTATCAATTAGCTATAGGCCTCTTTTTTATTTTTTTTATTTTTTATGAAACACTCTTTTGATTGCTGAAGTCTGTATTAATCACTGAATGTTACATGCACACTTCCTAGACTAATCTCTGTCCTGGACACAGACAACAAACACTTTGCAGTAGCAAGAGATAAATAGACCCTTTTGACATGTCATAGTAGGAAAAGCACAGATGTATTTAATGACATTAATGATGGCTGCATTCCACTTTGGGGAGGCCCTGGTATTGTGCATACTGGCTCACTGGAATAACTTACTGGGTCACTCAATGGAACTGAGCCAATGTTAAAGCAGCAGTGGGTAGAAATGGAGCAAATATGATTAAAAAAAGTTATTTTTATAAAACGGTCACTATATCCTGACAGTAGTGCATGAGACAGGTAATCTAAAAAAAAATCATGTGCCTCTGTGTCCTCCGGTGCTCCTAATGGCATCTGCAAGATAGTGACCTGAGGAAAACAACCAATCAGAGCCGAGCTGGAGCCTTGCCGTATCTGAGCAGCTGTCAATCACTCGTAAACTCCGATCAAACGTGAGTATGAATCAATATTCCGTTACTGTAATGCCTGTTTCTCGCTTCAAATGTTTTCAGAAACATCTTGTAGTGTACTGTGTAGCTGTAAAATGAGAAAGTTTGCTCCGGCTGGTGGGCGGTGCTTGGTATTTCCTCAACCGATCTCAACATGGCTGCCGGGTCACAAACTTTCTCATTTTACATCTAAACAGTACACTACAAGATGATTCTGAAAACATCTGAGGAGAGAAACAGGCATTACAGTAACAGAATATTGATTCATATTTGATCAGCGCTGCCAAGTTTGACCGTTTGATCGGAGTTCGCGAGTGATTGACAGCTGCTCAGAGACGGCAAGGCTCCGGTTCGGCTCTGATTGGTTGTTTTCCTCCGGTCTGTGAAAATCTTGCAGATGCCATTAGGAGCACCTATGCTGTTTTTTTTTAATATCTTTTTCTTAAATCATATTTGCTTCAATTCTACCAACTGCAGTACAGTACTTGTAATTATTACTTTCCACATACACATGAACATAATATATACTCAGTTGCCAGTTTATTAGCTACACCTAGCTAAAACTAATGCAGTCTAATACTGATATGAATCCTATTTTCATGAAGGTAATAAAGTTTCTACTTTATGGTAATGTTGTTGCTGTTGAATTGTATTGCCTTATCATGAGATTATGTCAACCCCATTTATATCAACGAGGCTTCATTAGTGTGTCTCAACATTTTTCCTTCTTTCCCACTTTGTCAAAGTAGGTTGTTATACAACCAGTGCACCCATAGGCTCCTACACCAAACAGTGGGGGATCCCTATTTGTCAACGTCATTTCCCCTCGACCCAACACCCAGCAGCCTCCTCCACTTCCCCGCTGCGGGATGATCAGTGTTGTCAGGCCCCGCTGCAAACACACACACACACACTGTATAATGCGCGTCGAGACAGAAGAAAAACCGCAGTGTGAACACCAAAGAAACCCGCAGCAGCGTGAAGTGGACGTTCATCTCTAAACCAGCGTTTTCCGTCTTTTCCAGATTTACCAGGAGCCGAAGAACGACGGCGAGTGCCTGAGCAACATCAAGGAGTTCCTCAAGGGCTGCACGTCGTTCCGCGTCGAGGTAAGTAACCCTCTCTCTCTCACATGTTGGGCTCATCTTTGTGTTTATACCGCACATTAACACACCGAGATGTGCTGCGTGGACGTGCATGTTTTTAAGAGGAGACAATAAACAATGGGTTCATGGAGTGGACGGACAGAGAGAGGAGGGGAGGAGGAGTGAGCTACAAGCCGAGAACAATCACCCATCGCCCGGCTGAGACACATTTGCTTGTCCCGCTCGGTGGTGGAGATACATTTGCAACATTTTTTGGCGAATAACTTCAATTGATCAAACTTAATACATAGTTAGCCTGCTCACATTTCTCCCCGCTCAGGGTTTAAGAAACGCCTGGGTAATGTTGACGCTTTCTAATTAATGCAGAGCTTTGTCCTCGGGCTCATGCGTGGCTTTATTGTCACCACCGGTTCACACCAGCCCCTTGTATGAACATTTTTTATTAAGAACAAATTGCTGTTGCTATAGGAACATTATAGGACCACGGTTATGGAAGTGGATGGATCTTGTTCTAACAGGGTAATCGTTATTATTTTAAAGTGTGAACATGTCTTCAGATTAATTGCCTCACCCTTGCAGAGCTATATGGAAATATTTGTTGTAGTTATGGCAAGTAGGGCTGTGTATTGGCAAGAATCTGGCGATACGTATCATGATACAGGGGTAACGATTCAATATGTTGCTCTATATTGCGATACTGTAAGCAAGGCAACATATTGTTTTCTAATTTTAGGAAAACTGTCATAGTATAAAGAACACACCACCATATGAGTAAAAAAGTCACTATGTGAAGTGGCTACTACGGGGACTAACATCATTACACGTGAATACAGTCGGACTTGGTTTTTAACTTTTAAACCGCATTTGATTAGCATAAAATGGGCCTATCTGCAAAGGGAACCCCTTTGAAAATGGCCATGGCCAGTTTTTCCTCGCCATCATTTAGCATAACTTTGGGAGCGGCGTTTAGCCTCCTCGGTTGACGTGCAAGTATGACTTGGTTGGTACCAATGGATTCTTTGGGTTTTCTAGTTTCATATGATGCCAGTATCTTCACTCTAGCTTTAAAAAACTCTGAAAGACAGAATAGCGGCCGGGTCCGCTTGCGGGGCTGTCAGATTTTTAAGAGGTTAATTAAAAATCGATAGACAGTGTTTTGGAGAATCGGTGCAGTGTCGCAAAAAAAATCGCGATACTCGTGTGTATCGATATTTTCTTACATCCCTAATGGCTAGTGAGAAATCCTTCATAATGTTAAGCTAATGGAGGACAGCGTGTTGTTTAAGGGCAGTGTGTTGGCCAGTGCATAGAAGGGTCATTGAACCGCCCCGGTTTGACAATACAACTCAGTGTCCCTCAGCGTTGCCTCTGCCCCGCTGAGTCTGCAGCCACTGAACGAGAGCTGGAGATGGGGCGAGACAGAGCGCTGTCATATTAAGTGTAAACATGCCCTTTAGTTGTACTTTAGTTTACAGTAAGCTTAAAAATGTCAGGGAAGCAAAAGACGTCCCGTCAGGATTTTATTGGAAAAGGCCTCTTGTTTGTTTTGGCTCACTACAGGGACAGGCTCTGGCAGTGTGTCCAGCAATAATCTGCAGTTTTTATTGGTAACAAATAGTCAAATTCCCATCATAAACACACTCCTTTATGGCATGCTGACTCGTGCCTTCACAGGCGGAGATACCGTCACCACTTTCCTGTCTTTATTTGTTAGGTCCTCGCATGCAAGAGTGTGTTCAAATCCATGTGACTTTTTTTTTAAGTGAACCAGACCGAGCAGGATTACAGTAGTTTGGGACATGGCAGTCCTCCCGCTCACCATCTGTGGATGCAAAGATGGATCTTCTCCAGAGCTCAGAGCAGCACTGCTGGCTCTGACCCCAGGTAGCTGCGGCTGCAGATTAGAGCGGCGGCCGCTCACACGAGAAAGAGAGCGACAGATAGACGCTGGGCTTTCGCAGTCCTGACCTACCTCTCTTTAATGGAGTTAAGCCGGGCGTTTGGCTGAACATCAACGATGCCAGCCTCGCTGTGTTTGCACGTCCAGTTGTGGGTATTTCACCAGGATTGATCTCTTTAAGATCTAATTTGGATATGCAGATTAGACACTCAAGACCACGTCTCACACTCAGGCAGCTGCTGATGCTGACCCTTAACCCCTAATGTGTTTGACCGCAGGAAGTGATCATTAGAGTTCCCATGACCCCCACTGGTCCCTTCGGAATAGTAACCTTACCCCTTGTCTACTCTGAGAATAATCGCAGATCCATCGATTAATGGCAGACTTTGAATCCAAGATAAGACTGTTGTATTGTATAGTTATCACAGTAGACAACGTAAAGTGCTGTTTAAGGACATATTTTGTGATTGAGTAGCCATTAAACATAGTAAAATAAAGAAAAATGCCCATCATAATTTTCAGAGCCAAATGTGAAATCTTCAAATCATGTGTTGCTTAGTCCGACCAACAGTACAAAACCCACAGAAATTATATTTAACACAGAAAAACAGAAAATCTTAACATCCGCGATGCTGGAACCAGAGAATATTTTTGCCACTTTTGCTTGATTAAACGACTGTAACTATTAAACAATTATCAGAACTGTCACCGTTTAGCTTATCAATCAACTGAGCTCCAGTTGGCCCTTTAGCAGTTTGGATTCGATTTTAGCAACGACCACAAGGTCAAAGTTCTGAATTTTAAGCTGTAATTTGAGTGTGTTTACATCCACTTCAGTCTAACCGATATCATTAGCCATCTTTATTTACTTACTTCCTTACCTGGGCCTTTGTGTTCCTTGCGGAAAATAGACCATTGATGAAAAGTGTCCACCCTCGTCTGTCTTGGGTCATTTTCTCCAGCCGTTGCCACGTCAGTCCATCATCTTTATTTATTATCCCCTAATTCTAAGGCACCAAAAGTAAACTTAAATAAAGGCATCTGAAGCAAATCTGATGAAGCAACATGTGAAAGTGTAGTTTGCTCCTTTTTGTTTTTAATATAATCTGTTTAATAAAACAGCGTCTATCCTAGTATCCCGGCATGTGCTGGAACTTTGATTTCTTTTGGTTTATTAAAGGCATATTTATATTTAACTGGAAATCCTTTGCTGTCAGTGACTGGTTAATGTCTGCGACTCATAGACATCAGCAGCAGGCAGCCATCTTCGTCAGAGCTACACCGATAAATTGGCCAGTTAGATGCCTCAAATCAGATTTAGTAAATTCTCAAATACCCTCCAGTATGGGTTGGGCTGTAACCTTCATTTTCTTGTCTGTGGGTTTTTGTCTCCAGGAACTGAAACACATGATCAGTTGGATTGGTGTCTGCTGACTTACTTGGCCGGCGAAGAATATCCCACTGTTTGGCTTTAAACTGCTTGGCTGCCTTGTCTGTATGTTTAGGATCATTGTCTTGTTATGTTGTTCTGAAATTGGGACAACGAGTCCAATGCTGTCAACCCTATATGGATATGTGAGATGATCCAATACCATTTTTTCCTTCCCGATACCGATTCCGATACCTAAACTGTTGGTATCAGCCAATACAGAGTACCGATCCGATACCAGCGTGATAAAAAAAAAATAGTTATTATTGTTATTATTATTATCATTATTATTAAATTAAACAGCAGTTTACTTCTGACCATGTATGGATGTGATATGATTACTATCTTTGTTGTATGGCCTGGACTCAGGTTAAACCCTTTGTAAAAACATGAACAGATTTTTCCACTGTGAATATTGCAAAAATGGCTGACATTTTCCTCGCTCTGACTACCGTCACACTCTCCTCTAGCACCACACTGTGGTTGTTTGCTATCGTCAAGTGACAAACTACCTGCAATCAGTTCTTCTTCGCTGCTCTAAAACAGTAGTTGCCAGTGGCTTCCATGATGCATCCAGGGCGACAGCACAGTGAAGGCTACTGTTTTGGAGCGGCAAAGAAGAATTAATTTCCGGTTAAACAAGTTGATTTTTATCTGGGTTAATACATTATGGTATCGGATGGGTGCATAGACTGGCGTACTCACCGATACCCAAACCCAAATTTTGGGCAGTATCGGACGCATTTCCGTTACTGGTATCGGTATCGGTATCTGTATCGGTATCGGTATCGGAACAACTCTAATGTGAACAGCCTCGGTCACCCTTAAAAGTCAGCACTTTAAACCCATTGCTTTATTTCAATCCAGTGTCATTGTCTAAATACATACTGTATGTATTCACAGCTCCCACACTGTAGACAGTTGTACCACTTATTTTAGTATATTTAAGTAATCTCTTGCTAAGAAGTCTGACATATAACCATATCCCACTAACTGTAGTGTATATGGAGTAGTTGGTTGTAACACCCTGTGCAGGTAAACACTCATTTCCTCAATCGTGACGAGTGTGTGAGCAGTTCACTACGTTGTTGTAGCTTGCTGAGTCACAGAGGGGTGTTGCACCACTGTCTCAGCCTGCTCTGAGGGATCATTACCTGACTGTGATGCTGAGGCCTAGCGAACGTGTCGAAGCCTGTCACGTACATTATTTCCATGCATGAATGTTTGATTTACGTCATCCATCGTGTTTCACTTTGAAGACTGGTAACTGTTTTTTTTCTAATGGGGAATCTGTTCAAATGACTTTAAAGGGATAGTTCAGGTGTTTTGAAGTGGGGTTGTATGAGGTACTTATCCATAGTCAGTGTATTACCTAAAAAAATCCATATCGGAAGAAGTGTATGCTATATTTAGAATATTTTGGCCGGTTTACCTTGCCGTCAGACAGCTATACAGTCTGTGTTTCCGACGGGGAACTGAAGCCGTTATCTATGTTAAAATTACATTTTTTTTCAATGGAGTCTGGTGGCTTTGGCGAGAGCCTAGATGGACACTACGGCTAGAGTTCCCCCTCGGAAAGGGCTGTCTGACAGCAAGATAAAGTGTGGAAAATATTCCAAATATAGCGTACACATAAACTGATATTGATTTTTTTTAGGTGAGCCTTTCTTTTAGGTGGCTAAAATACGTTTTGGCGCCGGCCCCGTCCACAGCTGTACATTGCTTTTGCTCCATGCGGTAACTCCTGTCTGTTTCTCCGAGCTGGAGGCGTGCCAACCATCTACTGTAGGTAATACACTGACTATGGATAAGTACCCCATGCAACCCCACTTCAAAACACCCGAACTATCCCTTAAAAGAAGGAGGAAGAACCAAACCTTTGCAAGTATTGTGGGAAGTTAAGTGCAAATACTGAATGTCAGTTGTAGTTTCAGTCCCAGTGGAAGTATTGGCGGATGAGGAAGAGAGTGCTTTCACATGAATGCTCCTCAAGGACGGCACGTCTTCCAGTAGCTCGTACACACTCGCGCACACACATATACAAAAACACACTATTGCAAACGCATCATTCACATATTCCCTCGGGACATATCTGCAATCAGAGCGGAAGATGAAAGAGACTCATATCTCACAGTCACTCACCCTCAGTATAACTGAAGCGAGAGTAACTAATCACATGAAGCCGTTCCGCAGGAAGAGAGAGGACAACTACAGTCATCAACAGAGATACAATCACTGCCATTCATCGTAACCCGGAGGCTAGCGAGGGTCACACTGACCGTGATGCAGACAGTGCTTACACTTTTACTGCAGTTAAAGGAGAAGGCTGGCATTATTCTACATTTTTGTCAACAAATCCCATGAAAAAATGTGAAAGCCATCAACGCATTAGTCTGTTTCTCAATACTTTCTGTATTCCCCGCCCCGTCTGTGACACCCATGCCCTGTTCATGTTATCGTAATAGCATTCACGTCAACAACCAAGTCATCCCGAGCTGAAGTCCGTCGTTGCCGCGTCTGATTCGACTGTTATCAGCTCATTAAATGTGCGTTATAAGTCATTATAAGCCTCATAGATGTGGGTCAGTAGGGGCCTTCTACGCCCTTAAAAGCAACACGTTCTAACACGTTGTAAAACTGACTGAAAAGTTATGTTTTGAACACAAAAAAGCTTGTTTAGCACAGCCTGTTTAGGCAACAAAACCACTTAGTTAAGTTTAGGGAAAAAGATCGTGTTTTGGCTTAGAATAACTACGTGTGTAAGTGAAACTTAAGGTTGTGAACACAAAGACAACTAGAATGGCACTCGGAGAGCGCAGACCTCCGCCAAGGTGCGTGACTTTAAAAACAGATCACAGCTCACAGCTGGCGGTACCGTGAGGTGGTCGGCTTGTTATTAACACGGTGTGTTTCCGTGTAATGTATCGGCGGATGCCTCTCTCTGTCAGCAGCCTTGTTATGTCTGTATAACGTTACACTACGTTGCCTCTCATCCCGTCATCTACCGCTTTTTTCTTTCTCACCGCGGACGGCCAGCAGCTCCCGCACCTCAAAGTCTTGCCACACATCCACACACGTATCTCTCTGCTCTCAGAAGCAAGAAGGCAGGGTCACGCGTCATCAACGCGTCATCAGTTACACTGAACATGAGTTATACCCTGTGGTCTTAATGCTCGGGCTGATCGGAATCCTTAAAGAAATTCCTAAATCCGGATCATGATCCGGATCGCCACCAAAATCTAATGGATTGTTCATTGTGCCACACCCAACCCCTCCAAAAAATGTCATTCAAATCCATCGCGAACATTTGGAGTAATCCTGCTAACAGACAGACACAGACAGACAGACAGACAGACAGACAGACAGACAGACAGACAAACAGACAAACAAACCAACGCCCTTGGCCTGGGTGGAGGTAACTACACTAGGGCCGTGTATTGGCAAGAATCTGGTGATACGATGTGTATCATGATACAGGGGTAACAATTCAATATATTATATATATACAGTATCTTTGCCGGTCCCAGGATGACACGTTGACAAACATCTCAAACGTGAAATGTTATATAGGCACAAGCAGCTGTCTAAAATCAGCAAATTTTATATTCAGGTCAGGAACTATCTAATTAAATGTGAAGTACATCCATCTGACCAGACATTCGATGCCGAACTTGCTGTACCTGACAGTTTTTGTTACTCGGTGCTTCGGACACATTTTGCCCCACTCAAACAAGAGCATTTGTTGGGAACTATTTTCAGCTGCGGATTAATGCACATTTATTGCGCTAGTGAGTATTTTTGACACCAGGATGGTGTATGTGGGATTGACTTAAAATAAACAACTACAGTGCCCATGTTCGTTGTACTGAAGAAACATGTCATTCATTGTAACTGTGTGGCTCACTAATGTGTTTTTGGACAACAATGGACTAATCGAACAAATACTACAGATTTATCAATAATGAAAAAATAAATGCAACCCTTGATCTCTCATCTATTTACACTTCCTTTTCCGCTCCATCCCTCTTTTTCATAGACCCGTTTTTGTCTTTTTTAGGGGTACAGGGGATCTTTAGAGAGAAATAGCAGCTCAACAGTAGATGTCACATAGAAGTGGTGTACATCATCTGAAAGCTGGGAACCTGAAGATTAATTTGAGATGCAGCTCAGCACTGTGTGTCAAGTTATTGTAGTCAATCAGATATAAACATGAATTAACTTATTAAAATAAATTGTGAAAGTGTATAAAGGCTAATAACATTATGATAGAAGTATATGATGACCATCCCCATACTCTATTATGTCTCATAAGTTGGTGAAGCAAGTTCGGGGTTGATACCATTTACACAGATTTGGTGCTAAATTTAAAAAAATGTTACCACTTCAGAATTGATACAAATGATCAATAATCCCTCCAAAATACCACATTAAGACACCAAGACCTTGAAGAACACCGTAGAAAAAGCCATGTTGTGATTTCGTGTCCAAAACTTTTGACATTTGGAACTTTCTGCAAGAATTGCTGTGTTCAATGTCTGGATACTGACATCCGATCACAGGTCTTTGCATTTACATTTGGCGTGGAGTTCTCGTTATCATGATTCTGGTCACACTGTTATTGGATAACAATATGTAAATTAGCCCTAAGACTTTGGCTATACAGGAAATACTTGCCAGTAATATAAATTCATTGTTAGTTTTGATATTTTCATTGGATTTGTAGGCAAAAAGAAAAATATAGAATATAGCCAACCTTATCCTTTGATGCTCTTGTATGAAGGGAACTCAGCCTCTGTCTGTGTCTTTTGTGATAGATAGATAGATAGATAGATAGATAGATAGAAAGCTTTATTGTCATTGTACATGGTACAACGAAATTGGAGGGCTTCTCCTGAACAGTACAGTTAAAAAATAATAAATAAAATGTACATAATTCAACCAGTATGGTAGAACGCTGTAAATAGTGTCTGATTGTAGCTGCTTCAGATATACGTATCTGTGTCTGCTGAGCTTGTGTGTTTCGCCCACTACTTCTGTCAAAGATAACAAGAGTTATCGATTGATCGCTGGCAGTGTGGCCAAGTGATAACACGGCTCCTACTGTGCTGGAATTAGCGATTAGCTTTAAAAGGCAACACGCTGATGACTCTCTGTCCTCTCTCACCCACAGCCGTTTGAGGCCAGTGACCTGCTGCTAGGACTGAACTTCTCAAAGGTGCTGAGCAGTCTGGTTTCTCTGAATAAAGTGACTGCAGGTGAGTCAAAATATGTGCAATGTGTGTGAATGTCATGACGCATGCGGGTGTTTTTATGAAAGACAGGCGAGTAGTCATGTGTGTGTGGGCGCTGCTGACTGCAGATACCAGGTCTGGTGTATTTATATTTTGCCCTTTCTGTCCAGATATCGGCGTGGGCAGTGACTCAGTGTGCGCCCGACACTCCTCAGCCCATCGCATCAAGTCGTTTGAGTCGCTGTCCTCTCAGGCTTCACTCGGCCGATCCTCCAAGCTGCTGCAGAACCAGTTTCGCAGTCTGGTAAGGTCAACACTAACAATAGATCTGAGTCACTGAAAAGATTCACACAGTAACATACAACACCTGTAATATATAATGCAATACAAAGCAACAGCTGGGCAGTAAAAACTACCTTTGTGAGGATATGAGAGATTTGTGTTTAGGGCTGAACGATTTCTAAAAACGATCAAATTGCGATTATTTTGACTGATATTGCAATTGCGATGTGATTTGCGATATTAGAGTGAATGATCATTCTTACATCATTATTCTCATTTTCATTGAAAAACGTAGTGATTTTTGAGGGGATCTGTACCAAACAGATGTTTTCTTACGTCTGTATAATATGATATATGATGTGTAGGCCAGGACATCAATGCAGCGCCACAATATTTAATTTAAAATGGTATTTTGACACACATTCGCAAATATTGTCTCTCCTGTGATTTGAAAATTGCAGCAGGCCATATTGCGATTTCGATAAAGTTTTGATTAATTGTTCAGCCCTTTTGTGTTATGTTGTCCAGTTGTTATAGGACCCAAGTATGTAAGGGATAATTTACAGCGAGCCGGTCATCGTTGTGAAATAAACCCCGACAGGTTGGTCTTGCATCGCCCTGAAGGGGTTTCTTTCACAACAATGACCCACTAGCTGTACATTATCCCACTTATTACACAGCTACTTACTTGCTAAATCAATAATTTGACCCAAAAAGGGTCCGCCAGAGTCCGACATCAGAACTGCGCCCATAGCAACGGCCTGTTATACATAGCAACGGTCTGCTATAAAAAAAAACAGACCGTAGATCGCTGTGATCGACCAATCAGAACCGAGTATACAACAAAGCCGTGTAATAAATAATGATAAATAGTTAAAGGTCTTGCGCACCCGCACGGGTGTTTTCAGATATTAATGCTGATTTTGCCAGGCGAAATTCGGTCCGACCACACCTGTTGAATGATAAAGGAGTAAGCAACAGAACTAATGTTGGAGCCGTGGACATGTCGATCAAGCAAAGTCTTTACACGTCCACACAGTCCTGAGGCCAAATCAGGCAAGATAAGTTGAAACACCCGTGTGGGTGTTTTTGTTTTTGTTGCAGGATACTTTGTACAATTAAATATAATTGTGTAATAAAATTAGCACAGAACAATGCAAACGTTTTGTGGAACCTAAGTTAAAGACTTTTCTTTCTGACTGTGTAGATACAGACAGGTAAGATGGGGCAAGAGAGAGGGATATTACATTCAACAAAGACCTGCTGTCTGTCATAACTCAAGTCAAGCCAACAATCAGTCACAGGCAGTCAGTCAATGAAAGCAAAAGCGAGTTATAGATGGTAAAATTTACTAGAAATTAAAGCTTGATTTTGATCAGTTACGGTATGTGGAATTGTACTTTGAAGGCTTTGTTTGCAATATGGTGAAATATCTGAGGCATGGAAATAATGAGTATGATGAACAATGAATGTTGCACAATATTCGTTGGGTGTTTCACAAAATGTATGAATGGAAACTCTTCTTGTCGACACTTGTCTTCCCACTAGCATTTACATCTCTTCCATAGAAACGGTTCTTATCAGGATTTCATCTCCTGAGTGTTTCTGTCCGTTTCAATTTTTCCTTTTGCCTCTCTCCCTCCTCGGTGACGTCCTCCCCTCGTTCCTCAGGACATGTCAGAAAACAGTGGACAGCAGCTGCTGGTGAGGGCGCGTTTCAACTTCCAGCAGAACAACGAGGATGAGCTCAGCTTTGACAAGGGTGACCTCATCGGCGTGACTCGTCAGGAGGAGGGCGGCTGGTGGGAGGGGATGCTCAATGGCAGGACTGGGTGGTTTCCTAGCAACTATGTCCGCGAGATCAAGGGCTCCGGTAGGTACCTCAACTACCTCTGGAAGACATTTCAACATTAATACAGCACTGTAGTGATTCATAACATTGTATTAGATTTGTTTCAATCTCCCCTTCAAACTACGTCATTTGAAATAGGTCTTCCTCCCGTCTGCGAATGATCAGGGAGCAGCTTGAAAGATTAAATCATTTTCTAAACAGACGTTTTCACAACCAGTACACCACATCACAGCAGGTGCCATTGTCATTGCCTCTCCATCTGGCCTTACGACAGTAACACAGCCCCACATCTGTTGCTTCTCGGGAGCCTGCTGTGGTCTGTTGTTTTTTCGCTTGTAAAACAGGTTGATGTTCCTTTTCGCAAGAGGTGGCATCTTAAAATCTGTTTGACTGACGTTTATTTATTCACCGCAACAGTTTAATGATCATATTTGGTGAGTGTAAGAACACACAGTATAGAATACAATAAAAGGTTCATGTGAGAAAAGCAATACAAACAGTGATATGAATAAGAATAGAAACAATAATATTAATAGGGATAGGATGAGCAGTGTGGGGAACCACGAGGTAGTTTATGCTGTATTAGCATTAAAGCTGCAGTGGGTAGAAGTGGAGCAAATATGATTTTAAAAAGTAATTTTTATAAAACAGTCAATATCCTGACCGTAGTGCATGAGACAGGTAATCTGAAAAAAATCATGTGCCTCCGGTGTCCTCCGGTGCTCCTAATGGCATCTGCAAGATTTCACAGACCGGAGGAAAACAACCAATCAGAGCCGAGCTGGAGCCTTGCCGTCTCTGAGCAGCTGTCAATCACTCGCAAACTCCGATCAAACGGTCAAACTAGGCAGCGCTGATCAAATATGAATCAATATTCTGTTACTGTAATGCCTATTTCTCGCCTCAAATGTTTTCAGAAACATCCTGTAGTGTACTGTTTAGCTGTGAAATGAGAAAGTTTGTGACCCAGCAGCCATGTTGAGATCAGTTGAGAAAATACCAAGCACCGCCCACCAGCCGTAGCACAGCCAATAGAAATGCTCTCTCTCTGAAATGACCCGTGATTGGCCAAAGTCTTCAGTCACGGACTAGATTTTTTTTTAAAGCCTGAAAACAGAGCCATGAGGAGGTGCAGAAGTCTAGTTTTCTCTCAGAACACTTGAATTACAATATGCTGAAAGATTATTATGGAATGTTTGCCCAATGATGGCAAAAATATACTGCCTACCCCCACTTTAAGGCTCAGTGTTCATTGAAAAAGTGTTTTCCTGTCTCATTAGATATAATGCTAAGTAGAGATATGTGCCATGATTCATTTCTTTTGTGTCTTGCCGCAGACAAACAAGTGTCCCCCAAGTCTGGCACTCTTAAGAGCCCACCCAAAGGCTTTGACACCTCTGCGATCAGCAAGACGTACTATAACTTGGTAAGGACACAACTCAACGGTTATTTGAAATCAGTCTAATTTTTTTGCTTTCCTACTTCTCTGTCTGTCCACTAACATCATGTTGAAATTCAAAGATTTTAATGTCTCTGTTTTTTGAGGACTTCTTTGTGCCTGGTTTTGTATCTCTACTTGTATCTATTATCTATTTTTTTTTCCATTTTAGTATTTGTAAATTCTAATTACATGGAGTACCAGGATATAATCTAGTTGGCCTCTTCAACCACAGCTCTCCCTGAACAACGCACTGACATACTTTCTCTCCTCTAAATGTCTAAAATGCTCTGTGACAACCCTTAAAAATGCAACTGCAGCTGAGAGCTGGTGCGGTTCGTAAAACTGTCATCGCAGTTGCATGATAAGCAAAGTGAATTCATTATTTTCCATCATTTTTCTTCCCCTCTTTCTCTCTCTCTCACTCTCTCTCTCACTCTCTCACACGCACTCAGTGCAGGATGCATCTTGTAGATTTCAGTTCTCGGAGTAGACTTCTATAAAACATGCGGGATGATTACTGTTATTTGGAAATATGTTTTGGTGATTTATTTGGTATTCCCGCATGATTAAAGTAGGACCGACATTGCCAATCAGTCGGCAAGTCTCACCCTCCTCTGATACGAAAGATATGATGCAATATGCTTCATTGCAAGTTCATTATGTGGAGTAGTTGATCAGTGTCACTGTGGTGAATGAATACATTAATGTAGTGAAAACACTGATCCGTCTTGTGGCTCACGTTCTGAACCTGTATTGCGATTCACCCCATATTTTCCTCTTTAGGTGTTTGAATTGGATAGAAGAAACATTTACATCTTAACATTTACGTATTATAATGTTTTTATGGTTTTATAACTCAACATTTGTGGCACTAACTCATGAAATAAACTACAATGACACTGTAATCCCTGAAAGAAAATGACAGTAATAAAGAACAGAGCTGTTTTTCCAAGACCTCTTCCAGTCCTTGAGACGGGGCCACTTTCTAAATTGAAGCTGTTTTCTTTTCTGTTTCTATTGTAGGTGTTGCAGAACATTTTAGAAACAGAGACAGAATATTCCAAGGACCTTCAGAGCCTCCTGACGAACTACCTGCGACCTCTCCAGAGCATTGACAAGTACGACTCATTTACACATAAAGCTCGATGAAACCAGAACCAGGTTATTGTAGCGTGATTGGTGTACAGCAGGAACCTTGGATCGATTACATTTCATACACTGGGCTTTCTTTTGCATGTCACTGAATATGTTTTTTTTTTTTTTTTTTACCATTTTCCTTTACCCATGCTGTCTTTTTCCTGCAGACTGAGCAGCTCAGACGTGGCTCTGATTCTGGGAAACCTTGAGGAGATCAGCACCTTCCAGCAGATGCTCGTCCAATCGCTGGAGGAGTGCACCAAGTTAGTCCCTCCCCACACACACACACACACACACACACACACACACACACACACACACACACACACAGCCCCACTGCAGCAGCCTCACTGTTGCATAATAAGCAGAGGGACATCTAGAGTTGGGCCGCTGTACTACAGGGATGTTGGATTAAACCATAGTCTAGGGAATTTGTCTTGTTTTGTGGTACTTTTGCCCTATAGCACACATACACATTCCATCTACTTCTGCTCTATTTTCTTGTCTGTGTACGAGAGTTTGCATACAAGCATCTTATCAGTGTGTAATATTTTTTTGTCTTCAGGCTTCCAGAGAGCCAGCAAAGGGTGGGAGGCTTCTTCCTCAACCTCATGCCTCAGATGAAGGCTCTTTATGTCGGTTACTGCTCCAACCACCCGTCGGCAGTTAATTTGCTCACCCAGCACAGGTACGTTTACACATCGGCTACATTTAGTTTGATTTTACAGTGTTTTCATGCAGCAGTTCACAAGGAAGAAGAAGAAGGGTTTTCATATTACGTACACAGGGAAACAGCTGTTTGTAATTGCTTGTATTGGAAATGGGACGGGTTGTATTGTTTGAGTTTGTGGAGTTTATCATTATTTTACAGCTGTAGCTATCCGTTGTTCGCTGGTTGTGGCAGCTATCGTCACTCGTCTCTACGGACACAAAGTGAATACTCTGCAGTCAGCTTTTCATTATCTACACAATTGAATACAGCTGAAGGAGAGAGAATGAGAGAAACATTTGTTTGCAGGTTAAGAGCAAATCACAGTGAGGACAGGGAGGTAGAGGTCCAAATTTTTAACCCGATTGGAAACAGAGATGTGTAAAACCTACTGAACATGACATGCATGAATAGATTTTTTTACAGAAAGAGTCCCAGTCCGAAAGGGACCCAAGGAAGGACAGACAGAAACAATCAGACCTCATCTAGAGCTGCAACGATTAATTGATTAGTTGTCAACTATTAAATTAAGCGGCAACTATTTAGATAATCGATTAATCGGTTTGAGTCATTTTTTAAGAAAAAAAAGGTTCCAGCTTCTTAAATGTGAATGTTTTCTGGTTTCTTTACTCCTCTATGAGAGTAAACTTATTATCTTTGAGTTGTGAACAAAACAAGACATTTGAGGACGTCATCTTGGGCTTTGGGAAACACCGATCGACATTTTTCACAATTTTCTGACATTTTATCGACCAAACAACTAATCGATTAATCAAGAAAATAATCAACAGATTAATCCACAATGAAAATTAATCGTAAGTTGCAGCCCTAACCTGATCTAAAATGTAGTTAACCCCAATGATGTGTTCACACTACGAGCGGCACAGCAACATGCTGCAAGGCTTGGCCGTTTTGTTGCTTTTGCCGCTCGTAGTGTGAACGTAGCATTACACACCCAAATAGAGAAAGAGAACACCAGCTCTGGAAGCAGCATGATGCTACCAGATCCGCCTCACTTCAAAAAACACGCTTTTTCTCTTGCACTGATCTATTGAAACCTGCTGCAATAGAACAAGACTATATTCTGCATCTGAATAATGTGAACCGTCAGCCTCAACAGTGTATGTTTTTTTAATTATCTATCATTCTAATGTAAGCATTTAGGAACTGTTATTGTGAATCATAATGCACTGCCTTTGAGAAGCTGTGTAAGAAGTGCTGTTTCAACTACATTATCACTGTAGTTTGTCGTGTTATTAGGCAAATACACGCAGTTGCCAGTTTATTAGGGACACCTGGCTAAAACTAATGCGTACCTAATAATACAACAGTCCTGCAATAAATCCCAGGTTATCTTTTGCCAGCACAGTTTTCCTGTTTTTCATACATGCTCTCATAGTTTTTGACACATTTTTAAATCCATAATTTGACTCGTATCTAGTTGCCTTTTATAGCTTTGTTTACTTACTTCAAAGTTAATTCCCTTCACAATTACAAAGGCAACAAATGAGTGAGTTGTAACAAGTTGAATGCCAGTTAGCAACGTGTACGTTCAGTGTTTTCATGAATGGGTTTTCTAGCCAATAAGAGATAACTAACAGAGGCCAGTCTCTGAACAGTGTGTTGGTTGTACACCCTGTCAAGTTACTGATTGTGATGTTGACCGAGAAGTCACTGTAGGTCATCAAGGTTACATAAGTTTAAATGAATCATTTATTTTCTGTCTCTCCGTCCTCTTGCAGTGAAGTGTTGGGGGAGTTTATGGAGGGACGGGGTGCCGTCAGTCCTGGGATCCTCACTCTGACCACAGGCCTCAGTAAACCCTTTATGAGACTCGACAAATACCCCACCTTGCTCAAGGAGCTAGAGAGGCACATGGAGGTCTGTATCTATCTATCTGTATCACCTGTCTAGAGCAACTTGTGTTATGATGTGTGGTTAACAACCAGCATGTTCCTTTTGTTTTCCAGGAGAGTCATCCCGACTGGCCAGACATTCAGAAGTGCATGGCGTCTTTCAAAAATCTGTCTGTAAGATGATCTCACTTCCTCCCCCTGTCAGATGCAGCCTGTAACCAGACTTAATATGAAGTTAAATGAATTAACAGCAGGTCTTTAAGCAGTCGTTTGCTTCCGTTGTGTCAGGCTCAGTGCCAGGAGGTGCGGAAGCGCAAGGAGCTGGAGCTGCAGATTCTCACCGAGTCCATCCGGCTGTGGGAGGGGGATGACATCAAGACCCTGGGCTCTGTGCTCTACATGAGCCAGGTCTTAGTCCAGAGTCCTGGCTCAGAGGTACCATTACCATCTACCTCCTCCACATGCACTTCATTTTGCTATCAACTGCTACGAATATTGCTCCTACACTAGATTTTGCCCAAACCCGTTACTCGGCTACGATGAGAGCATGCACACTGCTGACTTAAGCTGTGAATGTAACATCACAATGCATAAATTACAGTATTTTATTTTCAATTAGCTAATTAATGTCAGTGTTTTTACACTGTAGCACATTTGGGTTAAACCCTTATTTATCATAAGTATTTAATATTTGTGGAAAATTACATTAAGTTTATGTTTATCAAACAAGAGTATGTAATAGGAATGAAAAGACAACAGCCACTTTTTCTAGATTTGATCAAAGTAGATGTTATAGTTGGGTAAGAATTTTCTTAACATATCAACAAAACACATCTATGACCTATAACCGTTAACCACTGCTTTGGTATGCTCTGCTCAACAAAGCCAAATCTATCAGATAAATGACAGGGATCAACCCAGAAATCATTAGTAAGTCATGCTTATTATTGACAGGAAACGCTGGATCATCACCATCTGTCAGCTTTCATTTAACTCTCACAGTGATCGTTTATTTGTTTATGTTTTAAAAAACAGTTAAGAATTTAATCAGCTTGTTTTATGTCGAGCCGAAGTTGTAAGCTATGCACAGTTGTCGTTGGAGTTATTGAACTAACAGGTTTCACAGGGAAACAGCTGTTTATAACAGCTTGTATTTCCAATGGGAAATGGGACTGGTTGTATTGTTGGAGTTTGTGGAGTTTATCTTTGTTTTACAGCTGTAGCTATCCGTTGTTTGCTGGTTGTGGCAGCTATCGTCACTCGTCTCCACGGGCACAAAGTGCATTCTCTGCAGTCAGCTTTTCATTATCGACACAATTGAATACAGCTCAAGGAGAGAGAATGAAAGAAACATTTGTTTGCAGGTTAAGAGCAAATTACAGTGAGGACAGGGAGGTAGAGGTCCAAATTTTTAGCCAGATTTGAAACAGAGACGTGTAAAACCTACTGAACATGACATGCATAAATAGATTTTTACAGAAAGAGTCCCAATCCGAAAGGGACCCAAGGAAGGTCAGACAGAAACAATCAGACCTCATCTAGAGCTGCAACGATTAATTGATTAGTTGTCAACTATTAAATTAAGCGGCAACTATTTAGATAATCGATTAATCGGTTTGAGTCATTTTTTAAGAAAAAAAAGGTTCCAGCTTCTTAAATGTGAATGTTTTCTGGTTTCTTTACTCCTCTATGAGAGTAAACTTATTACCTTTGAGTTGTGAACAAAACAAGACATTTGAGGACGTCATCTTGGGCTTTGGGAAACACCGATCGACATTTTTCACAATTTTCTGACATTTTATCGACCAAACAACTAATCGATTAATCAAGAAAATAATCAACAGATTAATCCACAATGAAAATTAATCGTAAGTTGCAGCCCTAACCTGATCTAAAATGTAGTTAACCCCAATGATGTGTTCACACTACGAGCGGCACAGCAACATGCTGCAAGGCTTGGCCGTTTTGTTGCTTTTGCCGCTCGTAGTGTGAACGTAGCATTACACACCCAAATAGAGAAAGAGAACACCAGCTCTGGAAGCAGCATGATGCTACCAGATCCGCCTCACTTCAAAAAACACGCTTTTTCTCTTGCACTGATCTATTGAAACCTGCTGCAATAGAACAAGACTATATTCTGCATCTGAATAATGTGAACCGTCAGCCTCAACAGTGTATGTTTTTTTAATTATCTATCATTCTAATGTAAGCATTTAGGAACTGTTATTGTGAATCATAATGCACTGCCTTTGAGAAGCTGTGTAAGAAGTGCTGTTTCAACTACATTATCACTGTAGTTTGTCGTGTTATTAGGCAAATACACTCAGTTGCCAGTTTATTAGGGACACCTGGCTAAAACTAATGTGTACCTAATAATACAACAGTCCTGCAATAAATCCCAGGTTATCTTTTACCAGCACAGTTTTCCTGTTTTTCATACATGCTCTCATAGTTTTTAACACAGTTTTAAATCCATAATTTCACTCATATCTAGTTGCCTTTTAAAGCTTTGTTTACTTATTTCAAAGTTAATTCCCTTCACAATTACAAAGGCAACAAGTGAGTGAGTTGTAACAAGTTGAATGCCAGTTAGCAACGTGTACGTTCAGTGTTTTCATGAATGGGTTTTCTAGCCAATAAGAGATAACTAACAGAGGCCATTCTCTGAAAAGTGCGTTGGTTGTACACCCTGTCAAGTTACTGATTGTGATGTTGACTGAGAAGTCACTGTAGGTCATCAAGGTTACATAAGTTTAAATGAATCATTTATTTTCTGTCTCTCCGTCCTCTTGCAGTGAAGTGTTGGGGGAGTTTATGGAGGGACGGGGTGCCGTCAGTCCTGGGATCCTCACCCTGACCACGGGCCTCAGTAAACCCTTTATGAGACTCGACAAATACCCCACCTTACTCAAGGAGCTAGAGAGGCACATGGAGGTGTGTATCTATCTGTATCACCTGTCTAGAGCAACTTGTGTTATGATGTGTGGTTAACAACCAACACGTTCCTTTTGTTTTCCAGGAGAGTCATCCCGACTGGCCAGACATTCAGAAGTGCATGGCGTCTTTCAAAAATCTCTCTGTAAGATGATCTCACTTCCTCCCCCTGTCAGATGCAGCATGTAACCAGACTTAATATGAAGTTAAATGAATTAACAGCAGGTCTTTAAGCAGTCGTTTGCTTCCGTTGTGTCAGGCTCAGTGCCAGGAGGTGCGGAAGCGCAAGGAGCTGGAGCTGCAGATTCTCACCGAGTCCATCCGGCTGTGGGAGGGGGATGACATCAAGACCCTGGGCTCTGTGCTCTACATGAGCCAGGTCTTAGTCCAGAGTCCTGGCTCAGAGGTACTGTACCAGCACCATCTACCTCACCCACCTACACTTCATTTTGCTATCAACTGCTACGAATATTGCTCGTACACTAGATTTTGCCCAACCCGTTACTCGGCTACGATGAGAACATGCACACTGCTGACTTAAGCTGTGAATGTAACATCACAATGCATAAATTACAGCATTTTTTATTGTCAATTAGCTAATTAATGTCAGTGTTTTTACACTGTAGCTTATTTGAGTTAAACCCTTACTTATCATAAGTATTTAATATTTGTGGAAAATTACATTAAGTGTATGTTTATCAAACAAGAGTATGTAATAGGAATGAAAAGAAAACAGCCACTTTTTTTTAGATTTGATCAAAGTGGATGTTATAGTTGGGTAAGAATTTTCTTATCAACAAAATACATCTATGACCTCTAACCGTTAACCACTGCTTTGGTATGCTCAGCTCAACAAAGCAAAATCTATAAGATAAATGACAGGGATCAACCCAGAAATCATTAGTAATTCATGCTTATTATTGACAGGAAACGCTGGATCATCACCATCTGTCAGCTTTCATTTAACTCTCACAGTGATCGTTTATTTGTAATAAATTAACTCCCAGTTAGAGTTCTCTCTGACGGAAAAGCAAATTGAATCATCAAGGCATCTTAAGTGGACAGAAACCTTAATTGCAATAAAAAAAAAAAGCACCATCGAGTTTGAATGCAGTAGCTTTGGACAAAAGCATCTGCCGAAAAATTAAATGAAATTGAACGATTATGAGAACACGTTCTAGATTATTCCTCATTATGACTGGAGACTGGAGAGCAACTCTCTTTAAACGATTTACCAAAAGTGACATCTTTCCAGACTTTTTTCTCCATTATGAGTCAATAGTACCTCACTTAAACTCAAAGCTTTATATTGTAATTAAATACCGTTATGTAATTTGCTTGACATGAGAGCTTTTTCAGTTACTGCATGCATAGTTAAAGATGGGCTAGTTCATCTCAAAGATTCACGGTAATGAATGAGGTTGAAACTAAAGACAACCCTACAAAAATACATTTGGAATACATACGAATTTTACATTACATGGCAAACTGCAGCCCAACAGGTAACAACAGCTGTCAGTGTGCTGACTTGACTATGACTTGCCCCAAACTGCATGTGATTATCATAAAGTGGGCATGTCTGTAAAGGGGAGACTCGTGGGTAGCCATAGAACCCATTTTCATTCACAAATCTTGAGGTCAGAGGTCAACGAACCCCTTTAGAAAATGGACATGCCAGTTTTTCCTCGTCAAAATTTAGCGTACGTTTGGAGCATTATTTAGCCTCCTTGGTGACAAGCTAGTATGACATGGTTGGTACCAATGCATTCCTTAGGTTTTCTAGTTTCATATGATGCCAGTAGCTTCACTCTTACTTAAAAACTGAGGCCGCTACAACCTAAAAATCACAAGTTGCGTTAAAGAAATTAGTGGCGTTAAAATGAATTTGCGTTATTATCGCGTTAACTTTGACAGCCCTAACCTTATCATTTTCTTGCATTCACTCTCATTTCTCTCCCATTTTTATTTCTCAGGAGAAGAGTGAACGTTACCTCATGCTCTTCCCTCACGTCCTCCTCATGTTGTCTGCGAGCCCCAGGATGAGTGGCTTCATATTCCAGGTCAGTAAATAAACATTTTCTCAGATCAATCTCTCCTGAATTTCCCCAAAGGGATGAATAAAGTATCTATCTAGTTTCCCCTCTAGCGTTTAACCCTTAGAGTTCTGTACGTGATACAGTTGGTGAAAGGTAATTTCTCTTTTGTTTTGTCTCGATTCTGATGTGATGATTTCCCTCTGCAGGGAAAATTGCCCCTGGCCATCATGACGGTGACCAAACTAGAAGACTGCGAAGCCCATAAAAACGCCTTTGAGCTCAACGGTAAGGCTACAAGGAGATGAGCAAAGAGCGCTATTCATTTACACACAATGCCTTCAAATTCATTGTCTCTCTGTCCCAGCAGGCCCAATGTTCGACCGTCTCCAGGTGGTGTGCACCAACCAGCAGGACCTGCAGGACTGGGTGGAACACCTGACCAGACAGATCAAACACACCGCAGCCACAGGACCCAGCCACAAACCACTCACTGTTCCCTGCCACACGGTCAGGAGCTAATGATTACACACCCACATACAGACCATTTTCTTTCTGTTCATTTTATACCCAGTGTGGTGTAAACACTGAATATATATGTTGATTTCTGTCTGCCATCAGAGCCTGGCTCACGTAATGCCTAGCAATCATCTAAAATTACCGCGTGTGAAGTGGCTTATTTCTCTCACTAGAATGGCTGTAATGCACAATTGCGTTTAATGAATCGAATGCAAATACGTAACAATCAACATTCAGCCTCGTCCCTTCAATAAACAATCAACAGTAATGATCATTTTATTTACAATAGGCCACTTGCATGTTGGTGGCTGCCTTGTGGCAAGGGGTAAAATATATATATATATATATTTTTTTTAAATCTATCTGCGGGACTTCTGTTAAGGGAAATGTAATGTTCTTGCGTGATTTAGGTGTATTAAAAACAGGGAGGTGTCACATGCAGGAGGAGGCTTCCCTATAGAGGTATTTTGGGCATCTTCAAATGGGAGTCGGTGTTGTGCAAGTTCACATTTCACAAGAGCTAGATCAAAATTCAGTTCACACAGATTAAAATGAGCTAGTTCACGTTCATAGTTCACAGTTTTGAATTTTGAAGTTCCCAGTCCCAAGAAATGAACTGGTTCACGTCCACTCCCTCTCTTTACGCATATACATTACTACATTCCTGTTTACATTCACTTTATCCATTTGAAATAGTCCATCACAAATTTATGTTACTTTATTTTATATTTTATTTATGTTAATATTTTAGCCCTGTATTTGAACTTGTACTGCTTTATGTCTTAGATTCTCACTTTGCTTTTACTTGTGTGATTTTCCTTTTCTCATTAAGGCCTACATATTTAATGGGCGTTGTTGAAGGGAGTCTGAGATTCAAGAGCCTTAGTTGTAATTGTTGTGCATATGATAATAAAGAGCAAAACATAAAAATCAGGCGGGTGCACGTGATCCGCAAGTGGAAAAGCATCACAAGTTGACTCAAAAGTTGACTTTGGAGGCGGGGATGGAATAGAAAGTGGCTGATGTCTCCGCTCCTTTGATTGCAATAGAGATGCCGGCAGTAAACCCAGAAGCAGACTAAAGGCACACAGTAACCCCGTCTGGCCTGGGATTGGTTTGGGTTCCCCCAGGAGGTGTTGCAGGATGTGGCTGGGCTAAATGACATCTGGGCTACTGAGGGCTGCGTTTCCCAAAAGGACCGATGAATATTTAAAATGTTTTAATGACAGCTTTGAGGAACAGTTGGCTCTAACCTCGTCAATGAACAACTACGCCGTTGCTGTATCGGAGATGCACTCCTGCCTAGTTTTCTGCCACTGTGACCCGGACTCTCAGTACATAAACATAGAATATGGTGGTGCATCTACTGGGTGTTAATCAAGCATTTAAGAGCAGTTGTTAAGTGGAGGAGCAGAAGTTTTGTGATGAATCTTATTACATATGCCCTTTCGTTTCGTTCCTCAGCTCCCATCTCACCCTCTCACCCCGTCCCGGCATGCTGAGGGGAGGGGCATGACGGTGGCTCCCACCTACCACACCCTGCCTCACCCCTCCTCCCATGGAACGTCTCACAGCACCATGATGTGGGGCCCACTGGAACCACCCAACACCCCCAAACCCTGGAGCCTGAGCTGCCTGCGGCCTGCACCCCCTTTACGCCCCTCTGCGGCCCTCTGCTACAAGGAGGTGAGGACGGCCCCTCTACGTAGTTATAAGACTCCTTCATATGTTCTTATGCTGATTTTCTAATTGTCATATTATTGTCTTTTTTTTTCAGGATCTTAGTAAAAGTCCTAAGAGTGTGAAGAAACTCCTTCCCAAGCGCAAGCCTGAGAGGAAACAGTCCGAGGAGGAATTTGCCTTGAGGAAGAGTATGTTTGAAATCTTTCCTGTTTATGTTCAGAGATTGTGTTAAAACTCAGATATACTCTGATTTTTTTTCATGTTAAAGGAACAGATTAACATTTTTGGGTAATAATTTATGCGATTTCCAACTGAGAGTAGGATGAGAGAATCATCCATTATCTGTAACCGCTTATCCTATTCAGGGTCGCGGGGGGGTTGGGGTTGGAGCCGATCCCAGCTGACATTTGGTGAATGCGGGGTACACCCTGGACAGGTCGCCAGACTATCACAGGGCTGACACATAGAGTCAGACAACCATTCACACTCACATTCACACCTACGGGCAATTTAGAGTCAATAATTAACCTGCATGTCTTTGGACTGTGGGAGGAAGCCGGAGAAAACCCACGCTAACACGGGGAGAATATGCAAACTCCTCTAAAAATAGCACCGCTGCATGCGACGCAGTAATCTTGTCGGTTAACGAGGGTCGGTTATCGGTTCGAAAATAATTCTAGATTAGCATCCCAAGTTTATATCTATATACGGAAGCGGGTCTTCTTCACCTAGCCGGACGCCGTGTTTCTACAGTAGCCCAGAACGGACGAGCCAAACACTGGCTCCAGATAGAGCCATTCGCTTTTTCGCGTTTTTCTGTCAGCCACCGTAGTTCTCCTCCATGCTCGGCACACGGGAGAAGTTTCAGGTGGTTGCAATCTCACCGCTAGATGCCGCCAGATCCTACACACTGCACCGTTAACAGACAGATAGATAAAGATATGAGAGTGGTGTCGATCTTCTCGTCTCACTCTCGGCAAGAAAGCGAACAAGCGCACTTCCCAAAATGTCAAACTATTCCTTAAATGTTTGCAGATGCTGTAATTTGTGCGTAAAGTAGGAGGGAAACGGTGACCAGGGATCTGATGGACATGAGCATGTAAATTAATTATTTCCCTTTCACCTCCTCTTCCTCAGGTACAGCTGCTCTGGAAGAAGATGCCCAGATCCTAAAAGTTATTGAGGCATACTGCACCAGTGCCAAAACCAGGCAGACTCTTAACTCCAGTAAGAAAACACCAACTCTTACTTACACATGTGCATTAGGGGGGGGGCGGTATACCGGTTTCATCACCGTCACCGGTGTCACGTTCGGCCACGGCCTGGATTTTGCAATACCGTGATAAACACACACATTTTTTGGTTGTATGTCAGCTTTCGGTTTCTTCATAGATGTAAATTCAATTAAATGTAATTCCCAGTTTGGCTGTGGTGAAAAGAGGTAAAAAAAACTTTGAAATAATAAAACAACAGTAAACAGGCCTATGTGAAATAACATTTTCCAAATATTCTTTATTGCTGAGATCCAGGTTGCTCAACAGTCAGCTACAGTTCACTTACTACTGAAAACAACAACAGCATGGCTGTTATTATTAACTCTCAATGAATCACATTACATTTGCATTACGGGCCAGACTACTCCTCCCGAAACACATGTAGCCAATAAACACACCTGTTTTTAAAAAAGTAATTTTTCTTTCTTAAGATATGTCCCCTTACATTACCAATAGAAAGAAAAGAGGCAGAATCATGTTTTGAGTGTGAA